>WUWR02000130.1:0-55714 GCA_009982885.2 Hyles vespertilio | reverse complement strand
TGATCCTAATTTTGGGGAAGTACCATCCGAACTTACTCTTTCCTCCATATTTGTTAGATATATATGTCCCATTTTGTGTGTATTTATTCGTATATTTGGGAACGTAGTAACAAATACTGATGGTAGCAACACGGTTCGTGAGCTTTCAACTTGAATCCAATCCGTGGTATTCTACGTGATATTGTAAAGTGTGGGGAACAAAGGGTTCCGAGACATTCTTCGCAATGTGGAACATAGAATACCAAAACTGTCTAGACAGTAAGCAATTTACTAACCCTATTATAGCGTTCAGTTGGTTATCTAAGGTTTACACAGCATACCTTTATATTACTCTCTGAGCCCTTTCCAGAGGGAGTACTACAGTTTTTGGATGTCCCTCCCCACGCGGTTATCAATATCAAATAAGTTGACACAATAGTAATACACAATTTTTAGAGATCGGGTCAGCTACCTTCTAATTAGTTTTAAAAAATGGATCGACATTTTTCTACTCAGATATTATCATCTTAATGTTTACCTCCATTACGTCTGTTATCTATTAAACGCCCAATATGGTTATGTGGTTAGTTTTGTGTTATACTAGGGCAAGAACAGAGTGAATCGAATCTTGTAGCGTTTACAATAATGCACTTGAATATTAAGGGGGTTAAGTTGTTGAGATTTTTTATTGATTGCGAAGATAATGAAATTTGTTTTTGAACATTCAGAGTTTTAAAATTTATATACAATCCATTTGGCCACGTTACTATACAATCCTCACACTTGTCTTGCTTCCTCCCATTGAACCAGGTATAAAACGCAGTTCACATCTGCATCTGTAAAGATATACAATTCCTAAGTGAAATTCTACATACTTGAGCCCCATATATCAAAATAGTGTGGGACCCAAAGACTGCCCTGGGTGACTACCGCACTTTAGGGTTGGTCCTTACTCCATCCCTATTTGGACACCTTGATTCCTATTTTGAGAGATAGCTTCCAACCAATTCAAGCATTACCCTAACTCCGATGTTTCGAGTTTTGGTTAGAAGGTAGGAACAGAGACAGTGTCAACGCCTTACCAAGTCTAAAAAGAGTGCCGAGGCACTTATCAACCATTGCACGATTTTACTAATGGTTACTTAATCCCAGCACTGCATCCTCGGGGATTTGGCCAATCTGAACCCAAATTGTATTATTCGCAATTAACGTTTAAATGTTCATATATTATAACTATCGATTATTTTACAATGTTTCGCTAATATGTTTGGACAATGCAAAGCACGATTGTCTAGAATATTGACACTGTCCCTTCCCCCGATTTATATATTGGATGAACCAATGCTTTTAAACGCGTCAGGAAAATACCATTACGATTGACAGATTGAAATGTGGTAGAATTGGAACCAATGCATATGTGGGTTAGATTGATCCAAGACGTTACTTGAATCTTGAATAACTCTAGTTGGTAACCTCCCGCCCGAATGCCGAACTTTAACGGAGCCCAAGATAGTCTTTTCAAACTTCTGTCTGTAATCTTATTTCATATAAGCGAAACGCACATTAAGTTGAGAGATGGTGGGGATAAATCTGTTGAGAGCAGAAAATCGCATGGGCATTCGAGCCAGCTTATTTCATCTGCTATTTAGATCCTATATTTTCAAAAAATTATTGACTGTGTCACTGATTCACTTGCGTTTTTAGCATTGAAAGAAGCTCTGTACTACATACAGTATTTGTTTATTTAAGTGAGTAATATTCTTTTAGGAGATTCCCACTGTTCTTTTGAATTATTTTTTGTTATTTCGCAAATTCTTTCTTTGGTTCAATTTTGAGGCTACGTATAGTTGTTACAAAAATTTCGATATCTTTTATTATGTTATTGAAGATGAATTTCTTGGGGATTTTTTAAAGTGGATTCAATTCTTCCTAGTTTTTTTATACAACGTCCTTGTTTGATCCAAGGCTGAATATTCTCTTGATCTACGAGGAACTTTTACTTTAGATTTATGATTTTTAATAATGTCAATAGGATTTCATAAATTGTCTGTAGCCCGTTTGCGCAGGAATATTAAAATATGTGTAACTTTCGCTGATTCGATATTCAGTTTTAATTATGTCGTACTTCAAGGAGTTTTTATTATGGTTTTGGGTTTGTATTTCTGTGCTTTTAGTTTTGGTGTATATAGAATTGCCGAGTGTCCTGTTATCGTACTGTTTATTATCAAAGTGTTTGCTAATTGTTCAGACTGAGCAACACATGATCAGAGACAGGCATTTAATTCGTGTGTCATACAGTCTCCGAGTAAGACGGTATAGACTGTAAAGATGCCATGTAATTATTGATGTGAATACTTATCTCGTATATTATGATTCTTTTAGATCTATATTAAGCCTCCAAGAAAGGTTATGTTTTATACTTAGACAATTTACTTAGAACAGTGGTCTAAACTGTTAAGAAAATGCGTGCTAATTGCAAGTATGAATGGGGTGAATAATACGCGTACAAGTTCTCGAGTTTTAAAAATATTTAATGTTTTGCTATTCGACCCATCATTAATTAGGGAAAAATCTATTTTGCTGCTTCGCATTATAAATAGACGTGTATATTTTACGGGGTATTATCCGACTAAGTACACACCAAATATTAAAATTTTAACACAATATTTAAGTACTTACTGAATCGAAAACGTAAGTGATAAAATATTTATTACTACATGATGAATTCATTTGCCCGCCAATAACAAGCGGCGGCCAACCAATGAAAACGCTAGCAAGCAAAAACCTATCACGACCAGCACGCTATTGAATGTGTTTTTTGCTTACCAGTTGCAAAATATGACCTACGCCAAACATGTTAACATGTGTATACATCTATATAGTACCTTTAGTGATGTGACATTTTTATATTTCTTTACGCCACGGCTGTGCTGCCATGTTTACTTTTATAAATGAGAGTTCTTCATGCCGCAGGTTACTCATCAAACGATAAAACTGCGAATGTTCGGACGCCGTACGTCTGCCTAGAACCCACAAAATTGGATTCCCCATCGGGCTCGCACATAGACTAAACGGGAAAATTTATTAAGAATAGGATGAGTTTTAGAAGGAGAAATATAATATATCTCATCCGACGTCGAACTCTCCCCACTCGCAACACTTTTTTATATCGCACTCTCTTGACTCTGCTGATGGCTCTCCAAGACTTTTGACCTTATAGCTTTGCCCTTACTGTCCCCAAGTTTTTTGTTAAGGCCAGCTCGCTTTCCTTATGAAACCACCATTGCCTGTTAATTATGGATTGCACAGCTTCGACGGGAGTGCCAAACAGTTCCACTTACCAACCTTGCTTACCGGTCAATCGGAGTTATCGACAGTGTCTCATACAAAATGTACGAGATGTTCGTAGCCTGATACCAGGAATTTCGCGAACGCATCGGTTACCAACCCGAAGCTGGTGGAAATATGGTTTTATTAAGAGATGTAGATTCCCCCTACTCGTTTGCAGGTTTGGGAACACAAAAGGTGGTTTTGCCGGCTAGATGACGTTGCTGTCTGGCACACCCTGCCAATACGCAGTCTTATGAGGGCCAGTCACTAAAGCCTCAAACCCCTAAGTAATTCGTAACTCGTATAAAATTTTGAGTTTGTTAAAGAAGGTCAAAAGACTACCGGTGATTTGCAGCGTCTGGGTGACAGAAAGGGGTAAAAGGGGGAAAAATGTTTTTGTTTAATAACTTGCAAAAAAATTACTAACACCTGCAATTTGTAACTATGTTGGCTCAAAGCCACAACAACACAACCACAAGGTGCATATGCCGTCCTAACGGCATAGTTTGACAACCGATTCCAACTTGAATTATGAAAAAAAGTCGTAATACGTCTATAATGGCTATCTTGATTTTTTTAGCAGGGATTCGTTTGGTACGAGCAGGGGCCGCGTAGACGTCCAACAAGTTGTTAGAGAAGGTGTTTTGGTGCCTCTAGACCCGTTCTCAGGACCACTTAGTGTCAAATAACCTATTCCTTAATTGAGATTCTCTATAAACCTACACTACTATAGGTGAGTTTGGACTTAATCTCCTAACTACACAGCTTTAACTCTTAACATCACTTTGAAAGTCCCAAAATCAGTTTCATTACATTAAAAAACTTGGAATAACCTACGAATTGACTTCAGGTCACGATCGTAACATACACACAACCAATACAACAACGATTATTTAGTAGAAAGAAAGATTTATAGTACATTGATCTGTTGCAAATGAAATACGTGCTTCGGTACAAATCAAATGCATTTACGGTGCGCCGAACAAAATATATTAAACTCGTGTTTAAATTGAGTAATGCTGTATTTAATTAATGTTTTTAGTTCTGTCTGTTCGTGTTTAATGAAATGTTTCGATGTAGTTTCAATTAGTGATGGTTCTTGGATGTAGATTATCACCGAATTTGTGCACTTAGCTTTGGATTATGCTACTATCGGCTTTTAGGTATCTGGCATTCTCATCGAACAAAACTTTCTCCCGTCAAACAGCAGCTTATATGCACTGTGTATTCGAATTGAAGGACACTGTAGCCAGAGTAACTACTTCGGATGGCGAGCGCAGTGGAATGCCAAGCATTGCTTTGAAGTTCAAGGTGTTGTTTGGTTTTGCTACCGTTCATGAGCGGTCGTATCGCTTACCATCAGGCGAACGGCATGCTAGACTCGACATTCATTGTAATAAAAAAGAATTTACTAACAATTTCCATCCCTGTTTACTTTTAGTTAAACTTCCATTTTAACAAAACATGCAAGTACAGTAACCGATATCAGTAAACATTTCTAAAGCTGTTAGAAAAGAAATCGGTGCTAGAACGTTGGAATCTTAGAAACTGTTCGATGCAGTAGTAATACTCACTTCCACTCACGCTTTAAAGTTGGGACGTTAGTTAAAGATAGCTTCGGTTTAGTCCGTGAGATAAAACACACTTTGAAAACACGTACTTGTTTTCTTCTTATTTGTAGAAATGTGATCGGATTTACCTGCTTTAAGTGTATGTAATATAGGAAATACTATATATCAATTCATCGTTAGTTTGGGATTCATAATAACAGTATTTCTTGCTTAGAAAATTGTATTGTATCAGCCCACATACGTCCCACTATAGGTCACAGACCTCCTCAACAATCGAGAGGCAGAAATTAGAGTTTAGACTATAATATAGTCCACCCCGCCGGCCTAGTGCGCGTTGGCGGAATTTACATACCAATATTTTCATACAAATCGCTACGCTATGCAGGTTTATACGATATTTTGATTCACCGTTATATATATAAGTAGAGCGTGGTGATTGACTATCATTTATTACTCCGAAAAGTCAGACTTGTGGCCTGGGTTTCAAATCCGTGACATGTCTGGTCCGTTTACCAACAGGCCCACACGCACTTTGTTTTACACTTTTCCTTATAATGGTTATTAATTATCAATTAATATGGTGGCAATATGATTCATTTCGTTGCGGGTTAAACACAAACTAGTGTCCCTAAGAGACTTGCTGATATAAAGCGTACTCGATGTCTATCGCTTTTTGTACCAGTCTCGATCCTTGCTGTCAGGCGGTGTAGGGGTGATTAGCTATTTCAGTATACTGTACTTGCCCACTATATTTAAGTAGTGTTGTAAATTTAAATTAATTAAATTTGATCAGACTATAAAATGTACATATTTACGTTTTAAGGTCTCACCTTACTCAAACTACGAAAATTAATAGCCGATTATTGATGACTAAATCAATAAATGAATAAAATATTAAGTACACCCAACAGTCGCATAATAGTCCTGACATCTGTGACTGACTGACATCGAGTCTTGTGTCGTAGGCATCAGGAACTACGAGAAACTTTTCGGTCTCACAATTACCGTGCGGGGATCAAATTCGCAGCCTTTCTATTCACATTCACAACCGGCGTCTTAGCAACTGCGCCAAGGAGGCTGTCGCAGAGTTTATTGTCCAAGTATAAATATATTAGGCTGCATCCGTTAATCTATATTGCAACACTTTAGTATATGCTGGATGCAGGCCGCTGCCAACAGGTTCCAGAGGATGCCTGGGTAGGTTCCACCGCAATGTCTGAATTGTTGTGTTTCCGATTGAAGGCCTATGTAACCAGAATAACTACTGGACATATTGAGAAAAAAATAAAGAAAATGTGGCGGACCATAGAAAATGTCCATGTTCAGCACTGGACTTCCTTTAGGTGGAGAGAGAAAGAGCGAATGAGTAAACACTGCCCCTTCTATTGATAGGGCTTAAAATACGGTGGTCTAATACGGTGTGGCAATATATAAAATGTTTTCGTATATACACAAAAACGTAAGGAGATATAAAAATATTTTTCGGATAACGCGCGTTGTTTCATAATCGCCGCTAATGAAGCTTCGCAAAGCCTACTGAAGTGATGTTTCTGTTTTAATTAACTTCGTTAGTAATTAACTTTTTAATAAATACTCGTACTCGTATATCACCGCTTCAACGTTGTGAATAATTTATATATTTAGTACCTATATTATTTAACTTTGTGTCAATATATTTTTATATGAGCTATAACTATATTATAGTGCGTGGTGGCCTGTTGGTAAATGGAGCAGACGTGGCTGCCAACATGTTGATGGTGGTCGCGGGTTCGAATCCCAGGGCACAGCTCTGATTTTTCGGAGGAACATCGTGAGGAAACCTGCATACCATAACAATTCATAAGAATTTCTATGGTATGTAAGTCCGCCAACCCGCATTAGGCCAGCGTGGTGGACTATATGGCTCTCAATCGTACTCCCGATTGTAGAGGAGACCTGTGCCCTGCAGTGGGACGTATATGGGCTGATAAAGAAGAAGAACTATATTATATAGCTATAGAGTTATAAGACCGCCCTTTGTATTTTTTATTATTTCTCTACAAGTTTCTGTACAATAACAAAATATTGCAGAAAATAGATTGTAACTCTTCAATACAAAATGCATTTTTAATAATCCAATTTCAGTACAACTTACCCTACTAACACACAAATACAAAAACCCAAATACAGAGCGAAAATCGCACAACATAAATAGAACAAAACTTTTCGTTTACTATGGTGGTTGGCAAACGCATGCGGGGTCAATGCACTCTTTATTGTCCCGAACCATGCCAGGAAACGTTAATCTATGACATCGGCCCAATCTTAACTATATCTGATGGTCATTGCATTGTTTCGTTTCCAATGTTTAATAAACCTAATACATTTTTAGTTTTTGTTTATTATTTTGATTATGATTTTTTGTGAAAATTCTTGATTTTGTGTTGATTATGCTTTTATCATCTATAAAATTTTTAATAATCTACACTAACATTAAAAATATTAAAGAGGAAAACTTTGTTTGTTTGTTTGTAATGAATAGGCTCAAAAACCACTGGACAAGTTTTAAAAATTCTTTCACCATTCGAAAGCTACATTATCCACGAGTAACATAGGCTATAGAAAATTTAAAAAAGTATATCTGCACCCGGGTGGAGCCGGATCGGGGCGCTAGTAAAAAATAAATAAATACACCCAGCAGTCACATACATAATCTTGACCCCGCACTTAGATCGAGTCTTGTGTCGTGGGTATCACCAACTACGAGAGACTTTTCGGTCTCACAAACACCCAGATCCGAAATAAAATATCTGTAGATTACACAAATACTTGTTTCGGTGGGAGAATCGAACCCGCGGCCTCTTGTTTCATAGGGCGTATAACCGACTGCCCCACAAAGGCTGTCAGTTGTCAGTTAGCTTAACCAATTGATTTATTGAAAGCTTTAACTTCTTATCACAAGAAAGATCTAAGTCACTTTAAACAAAATCAACCAAGATCTATCACTTTTGGAATAACATTCTCAATGTCTTTGAAACCTTGATTATAATGCTTTCATAATTTTACATCATAATAATATTTATCGTTATTTATAAACAATTGTTTCCAAGTAATTGCTTTTTGTGAGCACAATTACTGTTGACATTAACATTCTTAGAACAGCAATGTTGAAAATAATTACTTTTACGTTTACTTTGAATCGAGTGTTTATACTTTATAATATATTTTATCGGCATATAGAAACGTTACAACTCCGCATACCTAAACCAATATTGAAAAACTTGGGTAACTTCCTCGAAATATTCTAAACAGAGTGCGGAATATTAAACAAAAAGGTTGTTTTACGAAAGAGTAATTATTATGATATCAAATTGACGTCGTTTATTAACCGACTTCAATAAAAAGGAGGAGGTTCTCAATTCGTCGTAATCTTTTTTTAAATGTATGTACATCTATTACTCGAAGACGCATGAACATATTTGGAAAATTCTTTTTTTGTTTGAAATAGTATACTTTACACGTGGTTTAACTTGTCTAGCCATCAAATCAAAATTTAGGGGTTACATATTGAAGGTACCCCCAATAATCAACCATGTAGGACCTATGCCTCATATTAATTTAAATTTTTCCAAACAGTGCATTACGCACTGCTGTTTGGCGGGAGAAATAGACATTGCAGTAGTACCTACCTAGGCGGTAGACGTTCATAAAAAAATTGTAACATAAGAACATTTGTACTTTTGGAAGATACATTAAGTAGATACATCATGGAAGTATACATCTTTCTGCCTTTCATGCGTCTATAGGTCCTTCTTTAATAACGGGTCGATAGGTCATTTAAGCCAATATATTATGATTAAAAGACAAAATCTATTTTTTTTGGATTAGTTCACTGTACAAATTTAATTTCCCTTATTGCTATGTTCAATGCTTAACGCGTTTACATGCCTTGTTTGATAACAGATTGCTTGGTACGGATGCCACTTTACTACAAGTACAATAGTTAGAGCGTGCCAAATGTCACTGCGGTGTTTGCACTTGGCTTACCATTACATAAACTGAATGGCGGTTACGTAAAAAGTTTTTTTGCGAGCATATTTATAATGTTATGAGTGTAATCTATGGTTATTTAATTTCGTGTAAATAACGTTCTATTTTTCAATAGTAACTAGTCAAAAAGTGATCCGTCAGAGAACCAAGGTAACCGACATAGCTCTGAAAGTTAGTAGGTTGCAGTGGCAATAGGCTGGCCACATATGTCGCAGAACGGATAACCGCTGGAGTAAGCATGTTCTGGAGTGGAGACCGCGTCTTGGCAAACGTAGCGTGGGACGTCCTCTGGCCACATGGCGGGATGACTTGCAGAAGAGGGCCGGCAAGAACTGGATGCGTAAAGCTACAGACCGGGGTATGTAGTGTACCTTGGGAGAGGTCTATGTCCAGCAGTGGACAGCAACGGGCTGATGATGATGAGTCAAAAATGGCGAAAATGAGATCAATGTATAAAAATCTTTCAAAAATAATTAAGGGCCGTTGGGGTACCACAGTAATACAAGGATGGAAGGGGTAAGAACGTAAACTCCTATATTTTATATGAGTTTGCCTTGTTAGCCCTTACGCACTACAATTACGGTGTATAAATTACTGAATACCTATAAGTTCTCCTTAAATCTTTTTTTATCAACTCCGAAAATTGGGGACCTCAAAGGGGTACATCTTCGAAGTTCTACCCTTTCCATCAAGCACATGCCAAGTTATAACTCACTAACTATCATGAGTTTTATAAACCATACTTACGGACTTTTAATTAACGAGTCATACAAACAAATGAACCGCAGACACTTGGTCGCTATTTACAGACGCTACGATTTACAAAATAAACAATAAAACTTTTTATCAAAAGTCACTGCGCAAATATCCGCTATGACAGGAAGGAGCGTTACAGTCGTAGCGCGTAGCCGTAGACGGCGTAGTCACCGTAGCACTGTGCGGCGAACTGGGCTCAGTAGTCAGTTTGGAACAGGCTGTCGCACACGACGCGTCCGCCGCGCGCTCTCACCCGCGGGAAACTTCTTATAAAGAATTCAACATTTAACTTGGTGCGCCACACTGTTCTACTGAAATATAACTACGTACGGCTCACTTACGATGTGCAAGTTGACAGGCCTAGGCTATCGCGTGATGGAGCGAGTTTGCCCTACTTACTAATGCGATTGTTGCTCTGTGTAAATCAGACTTAATGTTCTGACTTTCTATCACATAAGTGTAACGTGATTAACTGACCGTGTGCTGAATGTCGCTTGCTGAAGTATATCGACTAATCCTTTAGGTGTGAATATTGGATTGTGACCGTCCGTGAGTTACCGTTTCAAGCTAGTCGTAAAAAATATTGTAGTTTGTGTTGAGTGATTTTATTTTATTTAGCAGTTTATCGTCCGTAGCAACGTAGCTGCAGTTTCGCGGACAGGCCAGTTTCTAGTCACGTAAGAACCTTGGAGTTTAGTTTAGATACGTGGGACGTTTATGTAATATATCAATCAAATTGAACTCTGACGTGAGACAGAACTTGCTAGTCATAAATAATAAAGGTCAAGAAACTCTTGGAATTGGTGAAAGTAATGCCAATTAACCGTTACTAATGAAGTAGACGCACTTCAAGAACTCGCTAATGAACTGAAGGAGCGCCGTGTACGCACACAAAGTTTGTTAAAAAAATAATTAAACGTGACTCACAAAAAGCTAATTAACTGTGACACAGAAGAAGTTAATAAATTGGTGGATCTTGGAACACTTTTTGCTGTAACAATCCTGTGAGAAACCTACTGGATTGTATAGTCAGTCTGAGTGACTGATGAATAAACCCATAGACCAGACAAAGCGTAAAGATAAGTCCGAAGAAGAAGTTGAAGAGGGTGGAGAGGATAAAGAAGCGGATGGTGTGCGATGGTGGCGCGATGCTCTGCCTGGAGTCGCTGATGGCGCGCTGGCGCGAGCGCAACGAGCGGGAGGGCGAGCGGCGCGCGCGCTCGCGCAGCCTCTGCTCCTCAGCGGGAGACGGCAGCCTGCTGCAACTGCTGCATAGAAGGGCCAGTAGTGCTATGTGAGTATTCGTAGTTTGAAGATCTACGTTTGGTGCAGTTGATCTTTATGATTAACGTTTGTCAGGGTGGGTGCAGTTGCAGATCTTTACGATGAAGGATATTTAATATATTTTTTTGTCTTCGGTATATGTGGAAGGAATTTGACATCATTTGTTTGGTACTCCACCTGTTTGTATCTGTTTGTTTTTTTTTTGCGGATCAAAAGCAAAGTAGTTTCCTGAAGAGATGCCGAGGTTGGATGGGCGGTGTAAATTCTTTGCATCCCACGATTCAGTCAAAGTTGTAGGAGCTAAAATGGTGGGGGGATTAGAAAGTTGGTGATTAAAGTCCTTTAAAAGGTGTAAGCTAGTATGCAAACATGTGTCGTTATTATATTTAATGGTGGAACGGAATCGCTAGTCTATACTTTTTCTAGTCAGCTATAGACTTGCCGTTATCGTATTGTTTACGTGTCCATGTTAAACACCTAATTGTAAATATAGACACTCCGCGCATCATATAATTTGGGAGCGTGTCTATGGCAGAAAAACCATAGTATAATAATATATCGTATGTAGGTATAAACCTTGTAGAGACTGGGAATAATTTCCGTGATTTAAGGCGTTTTCGACATACCTATTGCTAGAAACAATTATAAAAGCACAATTGGTCCTATTTACATTGAATAATAATTTGATCCATGGTGCTTTACAGTTGGTTTCTCCAGCTTTAAAAGTCTCTTTGCGAGGTTATTTACCTCTTTAGTTCATTGTTTTGTCACCCACTTATCCAACTCCTCCTATTAATTTAACTTTCTGATTGATTACGTTGCGAGATAGACAAGTAAGACGTTCTCGGAGACTCCTCGAGTTTCAATACTCGGCGTCATTACATTACGTGCCACTGTTGATCCTGGCTTACAGGAGCTGCAGTGGTGGGAGTGAGGGTGGGACAGTCTCCAAGTCTTACCGTACGTTACAGTTTAGGACTACGCATTTTTTTTTCTTTTTTGCCAAAAGAGTTATACATTATACGGCATAGTTGCAAGTTTTAACATTCAAATCCGTGGAAATGCACATTCCTCGCCTACTATATATTTACGCGCTATTTCGTATCTGAGAAGACCCATTTTAGAACTTAAAAAATGTGTTGTTAGTACTTGCTTATCGGTATATTTCTATCTTACTGGGACGAGAAGGATCAACGGCAGATGTATCATGTCGGGCTTACCGCCGGGTGTAGTCGCCGTTGGATTCACCCTAAAACTATTTATAGCAATACCGTTTCTTTAGCAAATATGAACACAATTCAATACCAGAGAGTGACGTGACATTCAATCATTCTTTTTGTGGTCCAACCTCAAAGTTGTGATGGAATTTTTAAGCGTTTCCACGAATATAAGCATGTATTAAAAGAATCCAATTTATTTAGAGAGACTAGTTGTTTAAATATTGAATTTCTACATGAATGTATAATGCCAAAAGCCACGTTATTATATATATAAATGTAGAAAAATAACTTTTCTAGCAAACGAAGTATGCACCAACTACTTTATTATGATACTATAATTGTAAAATTATATTTTAAGACGTTCCTATCTCTTTTGTGTGGTGGAAACGTGTTTTGACTGAGATACTGCTGAGGTCTTCGAGCGTAACCCCATGTCGGGTATTATGATTTGCGTGCATTTCTCGATTGTGAAAATATTTTTATTTTATTTATTACACAATATTTTTACATTTTTGTGAAAATGTGTATGAGTTGTATGGTAATTAATGTTTTGCTGCCATTACGACTATTTATTACATTGGCACGGCATCATGATTGCACTGCACTTAATGGTAAACGAAAATGCCTCCAGGGCTGAGTATTGAATTTCATCAGACGGCTGTTCCATGCCATTCAATACAATTATGCCAGTCTCTTCTTCAATTCATTCTCATTCAAAAAACTAGCTCATCTAGGGCCTAGCTACTAGCAAGGCTTGTTCATTTCTATCGGCGAACCAACATCCGTTGTGGAAGACGTGTTTTCGAATGGAGACCACGCCTCGGCAAGCGTAGTGTAGGACGCCGTCAAACCAGATGGAGCGACTATATTCGTAGGATGGCTGGAAGTGGTTGGAGATGATGGGCTGACGACCGAGCCTAGTGGTGTGTCATGGAAGAGGCCTATGTCTAGCAGTGGACGCGGAAGAGCTGATGATGATGATTAGCTCATTTGCCTATTTCTGAGATGGCATGAGTATTATGTATGATGAAAATTTTAACTCATACAACACCTAAGAATAAATAACGATTAGTCATGTTTCCGTCAAGTCATCTTTAATAATAATTTTCGGATTCCTGACGCAATGCTGAAGACGCATATTCATCATAATTACTTCCGTGTCAGCGAAAATATGCCAAATTTTCGTATAGCTGACTATATCATTTTCCCGGCTCAATACAGAGGAGCTATGGAAGACTTTATTGGTCTGAAGAAAGACTCGACAATCTTGCGTCTTTCAATCAAAAGTGAAGAAGCAATTGAGCAGGGTGGTAAATGTCGAATGGCGAAAGATTACTGGCCACTCGATATCCTATATATACGAATCTACACTTACCAACGTTTCTCTGTTATATTCAAATAACAACATGCGCAACCAGAGTAACCAATGGATATATTGGGATCTAACATGTTTTGTCTCAAGATGCCGATCGCAGAGGAATGCCAAAGCATTGCTCTGTAATTCATAGTGTTGTGTAGTTTTGATACCGTCCATGAGCGGTCGTATCGCTTACCATCAGATGAATAGCGTACTGGTCACACCATTCAATGTATTATAGTAAAAAATTGACGTAAGTCGTTGTCTATTTATATATACTAAAAAGACACTTACTGATTTGATACATATTTTTAAAAAGGATACGGAATTTATGGAAAATCCCAATGGAAGAGTATGCTTTTAGAGAGTATAGTACCGAGTACTTCTGTGCCTTGGGGAATATGTATTTATAGTCCTTGACAATTTTAACCTGTTACTAATCTTTTATTATATATGACGCGGCCTAATGTTAAAATTGATCAAATCGTGTTGTGTTGAAGTATATATTTAAATGGTGACATTTTAGGGTGGGTTCATGAAACGGTGGTAGGTAATTCGAAATATGACCAATTATAATTGACCACGACATAAACATATTTATTGTCGGTGACCTGAAACTGTTAACCATTAGCAGAAATAATGCTAAAAGTAACATTTTCCGTATCCGTGACGCAGTTGGTTAAACGCCGGCTGTATAACGAGAGGCCTGAGGTTCAATCCCCGAATCACACGTATTTGTTTCGGGTCTGCATGCTTATTAGATCGAAAAGTCTCTTGTAGTTACTGATAACCTAATTTACATTTATTTAAGATTAAGTATATTTTTATAGGGCACATAGCGCGAAGATCTGATGACCGATGGGGTCGGAAAGTGCTCGAATGGACGCCACGTAGCGGAAAGCGCAGCGTAGGACGTCCACCCACAAGGTGGTCAGACGACCTGGTAAAGGTCGCGAGACGTCGCTGGATGCAGGCTGCCTCCAACAGTTCTCTGTGGAAATCATTGGGGGAGGCCTATGTTCAGCAGCATGACTTCCTTTGGCTGATGGATGGATGAATGAAGTATATTTTCAAAATACGGCCAGGTAGTTAAAACTTGTTAAAACTTAAAGTGCATCTTCCTATCCGAGAATCAAACCCACACTACCAGTTCCAACAACGCGACTACGTAACACTGAGTTAATATAGAAAAATGGACGCTTCGCGAGGGTATAGATATCGATGAAAAATCACCTGCCATTAAGTGCGGGTAACGTACGGCGTGTTCCAAACCACTGAATGTGAAGGTTTTGTAAAGGGATATGCGGTGCTCTTAAATGATGCGATGTTTTCAACGAGTATGGGAATTAGCTGTGTACTTTGTTTGTACCATGAAAGTGGAAAATGAGCAAGTCGGTGGTGGAAAGCGGTTGTGAATACGTGTAACATCTGAAGCTTGTATATGACACTTGTCTTTTAAAGTAGACAATACGAGGAACATAGACTCAAAATAACTCGTAAATCGCTGGGGCAGTTGTAAAGCTGAAATCTCGTATTCAAATACTGAATCGGACAAAGTGATATTGGATTCTTCTATTCGTTATCATCAGGACACATGAACTCCTGGTAACACTTCTGCCTACCCTTTCTGGAAAAGAGCGTTAATTTATGTCCAAATGACTTATCGTACATATCACCTAAGAAAAACAGCATTAGCCCAAAATAATCAAGCACTGAAAATTTACACCAACTAAAACGGTCTCTTACCTGTGTGTAATAATACTTTACTGGTGATAGGTCTCTTATGCGAGGGGCCGCCTGGGTAGGTACCACCGCATTGTCTATTTCTCCCGAGAAACAGGAGTGTAAATGCACAGTTATGTTTCGGATTGAAGGACATTATAGCCAGACTAACTACTGGACATATTGAGACTTATCTTATGTCTCAGGATGGCGAGCGCAGTGGAATGCTAAGCATTGTTACGTTATTCGAGGTGTTGTTTAGTTTTGCTACTGTTCATGAGCAGTCGTATCGCAAACAGCATGCTCGTCTCGTCATTCATTGCAATAAAAAAGATACTTGCCTACTTGAACACGCTGAGTAGCTCAACAACATTAGCGACAGAACACGGAAATGTAAAATATTGACATTCAACGGCAAACCAAATAAGAGCAAGCCAAACTGATGCCCACTTCCAACTGGCTCTGTATTTGATCTTAAAATGTAACATTTAACACAATTCATTTTAACAACTTACTAACAAATTACACAATATTACCTATGGATTTATTATTAATCAGAAGCCATAACTTTGTATTTGATGGTACTATATTGTCGTCTTTTTCTTCAATAGAGCCAGTCATGCCGATCTCCTTTCATGAAATAAAATCATGACTAATAAACACCAACACACACTAGGCCAACGTGGTGGACTATATGGCCTAACCCCTTTCAATAGTGCTTTTGGTTGTAAAGGAGGTCTGTGCCCTGCAGTGGTTAATGGACCGATACAGAAAATAATGAAAGCCTTTCTGTAATGATATAAAGTCCTGAACTCACGCTAACATACGTGTTTTGTAGCCTGAGTGTTATAAAGAACTCTACATTTCTACTACATATATAAAATCACGCTTTTTTCCCATAAGGAGTCCGTAGAGAGGCTACCAGGACATCCAAGTTTGGCCTTGTGTGTTCTGATCCACGATGTCATAAAAGATTACCCTATCGGTATATCGGATACAAATTCCTGACTCCGGCCCAATTTGAAATGAAAAGTCCAATATAATGTCGACCCGGGATTCGAACCCGAGACCTCAGTCTTGTAATCGTACTGCAGTACAACTGCACCACTGAGACAGTCACTACACACAGACAAGACTTTTTTTTTATTGCGCATTGGTTGTATCCCGGTCAGGAAATCTTTTCCAACAACGTCGTAAAACTTATATCGATTAGCCGTATAAACGTTCAAACACATCGCAGTAAATCTACTGACCTTTTTTTACTTTTTTGATTAAAACTTCAGTCTAGACCTCCATTTACCGTCCTGCAGCGAGAATTCGCAACTCAATAGACTAGGGTACGGAGAAAAATCCACTTTATCGATTATCGATTCCGCATAAATTGTTTCCATTACATGGTCAATAAACTCTCGTAAGTGAACGTGGCTGCCAAAATTTTCACGGTGGTCGCAGGTTCAAATCACAGGGCACAATTCTGACTTTTCAGAGCCATCTGTATATTAATAGGCAATCACTACGCCCTATAACCGTGAATGAAAATATCGTGAGGAAACCTGCATGTAATAGCGATTTGTCAGAATTTCTATTGTATGTAAAGTTCGCTAAGCCGCACTAGGCCAGCGTGGTGGACTATATGGCCTAGCTTCTCCCAATGGTACTCTCGATTTTAGAGAAAACCCGTGCCCTGCATTGGGGTGTACATATATGGTACTGATACAGAGAAATTTCTTATAAAATTTACGCAATTTCCTACAATTTAAAGAGCGATTTATACAGTTCGAGGCGACGTCAGACGGATTTAGGTCAAATCTGTTGTTAAATGCAACGAGATAACTTCCCATTCCTACAAAGATCTCGGTTGGAAGTCGTAGAGCTCGTAAAACAAGGACATTAACATGTCTTCATGTCGGGCTGCACTGGTGTTATCGTCGGAATATTTTGCAGTAGTTAATGCAAATGTGATGTACCTCGGCTAACTTATTTGCCTACGAAGTGGTATCATTATGTAGATACATTTTTAAACTTGGCAATACGATGTGTGTGTTTTGCCTGTATACTTATTTTATTCTTCTTAAGCTAGTTTGAGTTTATCTCATTGATTTTACGTTCCATTTATTAGAGCTTTGGAAGGAATTTACGTTTTGACTAACCGCCATGTTTTGTATTTAATGACGACAGTGTTTTAAATATAACTGGTAATCTCGTACACATAATCGTAATAATAATATCTTGAATCGAACCCAAGACTGAACCATTTGCAGCTTATACATTCATTATACTTAAGACACGATTTCCATTACTAATTCATAAGTACTAGCTACGCAAGCCAAGTCCATTTTTCTTTTTCAAAATCAGAAAGCGTGTCGACATCTCGTTTAATTGGTAGTAATCTTGAAGTTTTCTATAGAGTGCCGGCCGTGATTATTCCCCCAAGGTTCAGCTGGTTCAGGCAAAAAAAAAAGATAAAGTAGACGAGTATTTTCAAGCGAGTGAAACGTACCATTGTTTGAAGATCTCGAGAGGCGGCCGAGTCGCCTTAAAATTACAAGTACAGTTTTCAGTTCGATATCAACGTTGAAGTAAATGTTTCCAAACTTGGGTCGAAAATTATGGATTCTGTAAATATTTGCTCTGGATCAACTGTTTGATGGAATCTTAAGCTCGATTATAAAATACATAACAGATTTTAGATGTTGGAGCTTAGGTCAAAATAGTAAATAATGATAATTAATACACCCAACAGTCACACACATAGTTTTGACCTCAAACTAAAATCGAGTCTTGTGTGGTCGGTATCAGAAACTACGAGAGACTTTTCGGTTTCACAAACACCCAGATCCGAAAGAAATACCTGTGGATCACACAAAAAAATATTTTGAAGCGAGGATTGATCGCGCGGTCTTACCTTTCAAAGTCTATGTCTAATCAACTGCACCACGACGGCTGTCATGCGTCAAATGGCGTAAAGTTTTACTGTCCTACAGTGAATTGACATCAATATCCTTCATCCTTATACAACAATTTCAAGGATTTTCGCGATTCATAAAGCACTCTAAACAAAGCAAAGCCGTGTTTGATACTCAGGTAAATTTAATCCACAAAGTACTTCAAACGCGAAAATTAATGAGACGACTAAATGTCGCTGTATTGGATATCATATAGATAAATCCTCTTGATGAATTAGGATTTAACGTGCGCTTCTTCGATATATTTACTCATTCCGCTTTTTTATTGCAATACTGGCGAGACGAGCGTGCAGTTCGCTTGATGGTAAGTGATACGCTCACGGACAGTAGTACAACACAGCACCATGAATTTCAAAGCAATACTTGGCTCTCGACTGAGCAATGCTTGACATTCCACCGACACTTTATTAAATCATCTAATACAATTAGAATTTCATAGATATTAACTAAAATAGATTGTATAACAATAAATCTATTGAGAAAAACAATTAGTCTTAGAAATACTGGAATCATACAACCATTTCCGACCTATATGGCATTGTATATTTCTGACTTTTGCCTTGCTATCATTTTTCTGACCAAAACCAAGCTTTTTTCGAGTGGGCATAACATAAATACGAGTCTTAGCACACTATAACTGCCGCACGATGCTCTTATAGGGTGAAATATTCTCCCTTCCTTCGCACTTACGGAACATCCTACTAATATTATACGAATATATGCGAAAGTATGTGTTTGTTACCTCTTCACGTTCAAACCGCTAGATCAATTTTGATGAAATTTGGCATGGTTTTAGCTGACATCCTGGATTAACACATAGGCTATTTTTTATCTCGACAAAATGTAGTATTCCCGTGGGATGTGCAAGGAATTCAATATATTCGATACTCTTTCAAAGTCAAAGGAATGAGATGAGCAGTTTAAAGTACGGCAGTAACGTTGAGTTTAAATATATTAATTAATTATAACGCGAAATAGTTCCTAAAGTGTTTCTGAAGTGGACTCAAAATCAATCTGCACCCGGGTGAAGCCGGGCCGTACTGCGAGTTGCGAATATGCGATCTTTGATTTCTGTACAGGGACTTGAATGGCAAATGTATCAAACATTGGAGTATATTGCTTTTGTTATGCTGTAATGCAAATTATTGGCTGTTTCTGTAATGTTTCCTCTTCGAACTAAAGGGGCTATAAACAACGATATTCGATATATCGTCCGAATCCGCGTGCTATAACCTGGTTTTAATGTCTTCGTTTTCCCTTATATCGACTGTTGAATGACTTAACTGAGTTAACAAGTATTACATAGGCCATGGAGAATATTCATGAAAATTATAGTAAAAACAAAGTCAGTAGGAGTAGATTTCAACAAGAAGACTCGCACGATATTTCGAATTTTCTGTTTCGTAGTAACCTCCTAGATTCTATGTTTTTTTTGTCATTCTGTATCAGCCCATATACGTCCCACTGCAGGGCACGGGCCTACTCTACAAATCGAGAGTACGATTGAGAGTGGTTAGGCCATACAGTCCTCCACGCTGGCCTAGTGCGGGTTGGCGGACTTACATACCATAGAAATTCTTATAAATCGCTTTTTTTGTCATTATTGTTTTCGAATTTCTATTGAAGTGAATATTAAGTTGAATTGAGCTCATTTAAATAGCACGTAAGTGTCATGGCCTCATTTTAAGTTTTAAGGTTTGACATCTTACTTAAAATTGCTATTGCGATTTTTTGTCTTCGAGTTTACTTAATAAACTCAAAAATATTTCATTTACTGATTCTTCATGCGTCAGATCGGTATACTACTAAATTGAGTAGATGCGTCATGTTTCATTATGTATGAAAACTTGGAATTATGAAACTTAATTTCACGTCTCATAATACTGTTACTACACAAACCATATCTTTACTACCATTTGCTTTTAAATTGAGAATTTTACTTTACCGAATATTCAAAGCGGATTATTTGAATTCCACGAATTTAATGATAAATAATTAATTCCATGAATTTACAAATTTCTGCAAATTCTTAGAGAAATCACACGTCCTTTTATCCGCACATCCTTCCCCATTCTTCAAATACGATGAATCCTATAACAAATACACATAGATAAAGCGTGTGTGCGAAAGTATTGTAAATTATATTAACCGTATAATTCGGGCAAGCGGAAACTGCTTTCGGCCGCGGTAAACGTACTATTAATTGACTAGAGCCGTAATTAAAATACTGAAGGGAGGGTCGCGCCATAAACTCCGTTAGAAATAGACGATCGAGGCCACAAAACCGGGTTTATTTCACCTACATACCGTTTCGTTAATTGTCCACACAGATTTTGTTTAACCAGGCCCTTGACTTGCATGTGGAATTTATACCAGAATATTTCAGTACTCCTATAAATGCCGTTGTTTTCAATGAAAATTTAATAATATATTATAGTTTTGCATTGACTTTCAACGACAGGCGCAATACCAGGAAAATTGTGCATTATATATTTCGGATTAATTCAATATCAAATGGGTAAAATATGAATTATTTTCTCTTTATAATTTTAATAATATAGTATGTCAACATTACACATGTCCGATAATGGCATGGTGCTTTGTAGAAAGCGATTACAAATGAACTATAACTTTTTTATACTGAAACTCTAAAGTGGCGCAATGTGATACAAATCACCTATTGGGGTATCATTATATTCGGATAGAGTAGACACTGAAAAAAATCAGTTCTTATTGGTAGATAATAAATACTACCTACTAGCCTGCTTAAAACGATTATAGACATATTATCTGAATTCATGGCGCACACCTTGTGATGGGTTTTTTATTATTTTGTACAGTAGCCGACACCTAAGGGATACGAACGCCTGCCGTCACTATCATCCCACCACCTACATACATACATGCATAAACTCACGTCTATTTCCCAGAAGGGGTAGGCAGAGGTGCCAGGACACCCACATTTCACCTTGTATGTACCGTCCTACGATATGATAGGGGGCGAGATAATGAATATGCAAACCAATATCACTTTGCCCGACCCGGGATTTCAATCCGAGACCTCAACTTTGTAACCGGTCCGTAGTACAAGTACACCACCGAAGTCTCCCATCACCTACTATTCCAAAAAAGTGAAAATCTAACTGTATCTTCTTTATTTTATTTGTTTCTAAATACTATGTAAATGTTTACTGTTACAAACCAAACAGAATGTTTTCATATTGTTAGGTGGAATGTAGCGAAGGTTGGACGCCTCATTAAGAGATATATAAACTAAAATATTACTTGCCATTGTGGGTGTACCTGCGAGAGTGTACATAATTACGAAGATATGTTCGTTCATTTTCAAATGTCAATACTATTAAAGTACTGTACTGTATCCACCTACAAACATCCCACTGCAGGACATGAGCCTCATCTACCATCGAGAGTACGATGGAAATTGGAAAGGCCATATAGTCCACCACGCTGGCCTAGTGCGGGTTGGCGGACTTTACAAACCATAGAAATTCTTACAAATCTCTATGGTACGCAGGATTCCTTATGATGTTTTCCATCACCGTTATAGGGCGTGGTGATTGACTATCAATTGGACATATTTTGGGCATCCGGTGAACTTACTCACTGAACAAAACGCGACAGCAAAGGTGTCACTCATCGTTGATCTCCTGTGAGACGCTAGTATCGCTCCGAGCGAGCCTGTCCTTTAATGCTGAGTCAAGCCTGACAACAGCGTTGCTCTACCAGTTCGAGCTTCATATATATTAACATCAGATATATTGCAGTCAGTGTAATAAATAAATTACACCCAACAGTCACATACATAGACTGACTCCACACTAAGAACGAGTCTTGTGTCGTGGGTATCAGGAACTACGCGAGACTTTTTGGTATTACTAACACCCAGACCCGAGGCCATATGGTCCACCACGTTGGGCTACTGCGGATTGACGGACTTATATACCATAGAAATTGTTATAAATCGTTATGGTATGCAGGTTTCCTCACGATGTTTTCCTTCACCGTTTTAGTGCGTGGTGATTGACTAGCTATCAATACACACGACTCCAAAAAGTCAGAGGTGTGCCCTGGGATTCGAACCCGCGACTACCGTGAACATGTTGGTAGCCGCGTCTAGTCCGTTTTACCAATAAGCCACCACGCACTTGTTTAATATTAGTTTTTATTGCACATATTATTTATTACGCAATATTATTATTTGTCATAATTTGTGTTGTCATAATATTATTATTTGTTGAGCACAAAGCAATGTGTCGTCCTCCATAAACCTGAAATTGTCTAGATAAACCGTTGTGAATACGATGAGTAGGAAAATTATAATGTTCCTTGTATGACTAGTTTATCACGTTTAACCCGCATGAATGACCTCACGTAGGAGGCATAACATTGTGTAAACAAGTAATATTAAGTTAACTTGTCAGATAGCCTGAAGCGACAAAGCCCTTGTTTTTCTCCACCCCTACACTTTGTTGTGTTTTGTGGTTTGATTTTGAGCAGCTTGTAATGAAAACAGCGTCAAAATTAGTTGTAAAATAACCAACATATTAATATTTTATTAGTGCGGTGGGAACACTCGTTTTCTCTTTCGCTCGCATGCATTTTACGGAAGATGACGTACGTCGTGCATGTTGCATCTTTTCTATTACTCCTACCACGAACTATTATATATTTTTAACTTACTTAATACTATAGGGATTTTGAAAATCTTCCGGAGTATAATTATGCGTAACCTTTCGATATAAACAATAATAAAAATAGATGACACTACTATTTCTTTAACCACGAACAACCAGATTTTTATGGAGGATTGAGTATTTAAGAGGGATTAGGGTTGTAACCTTAATCTAAGTACTTTTTTATTATTTTGATATAATTCAAGTTCCAGTTAATATTTTTAAGCTTGTTATGATTTCCTATAGGTAACTGAGGAAATACTCTAATTGTTACGTTGTGATATGATAAATCCCATCAAAAACATCCTGTAAAAAATTCCATGTCTCGCAGCACAGGTTTTCTACCGCAAAAAGTTATGAGATGCATTTAATACCAAGTTGATTAATTTATTTAGTCCTTGCTTAAGGGACCTTCTGTATAAATTTATTACGTAAGTTATTATCATATCAATATTAAAAATTATTTACGTTGTAAATAAATAGATCGACTTGGCCATCGCATGAAAACATAATGTATCGTACAATTTATACATAATGCTGCTTATTCATGCAGTTGGTGTATCTAGAAACCTAGACAGAAATTATGAAATGTTTAAATTTTCCCTTACTTTAGACACTAAACACTAATTATATTCTATATTTGAAGGTTCTATGTCTGCTAGAAGTGTCTTAGACTTTTGATGATCGGTCAGTAAGTCAGTGAGTGACAAAATTAAGAAAGTTTGACATGATACAATTCTTAAACTACTGGTTCAAATTAAATAAAATTTTAAAAATACCATGTTTATACAATGTCTGCTTAGTAACTGAAAATTCAGGCTTCTTGCTTTAACCACAGCAAAGTTATAGAGGGTAGAAAATGGTCTGAATTGCTTCGAGAAAACGATGGTACGACAGTACTCAAACAAAATACTCTGTAAGTTTAGGAACTCTTAGAGGTCGGTAACGTAAAATTAGGCAAAATTGCTTGCTCATTTATTTTCATTATAACGCGTGAGATAAGCCGGTTCCCAAAGAGTTGACTGTACCTTAAATAGTTTCACGTACACTGCTTAGTAAAGTAATGGAACTTTTACAGATACTAAGAAACTGTGAATATACTAAGGTTGTAGAAATTACGATTACAGTTTGTGTTAGTTTCTTAGTGACTCGCGGGCTAAGCAACGTGGGATGGATTTAAATGGATTAACTCGTTGCACCTTTGTTTCTCTAAGTATTATAGAGGTAGAAGCATTTAGATAATGCACTAGAGGGAATAATTTCATTACTTTTGTCTCTAATAACATAGTGAAGGAGACATTGTTTCTCTCTGCGTCACTATCTTCATTATAATCAATATTTGCAAATCATAAACAAATACACCCAATAGTCACGTACATAGTTCTGAAGTACACTAAGATTGAGTCTTGTATCGTGGGTATTAGGAACTACGAGAGACTTTTGGGCCTCTCAAACACCCAGACCCGAAACAATTGTTTGTGGTTCACACAAATATTTGCCACAGTGCGGCGATTGAACCCGCGGCCTATCGTTTCACGGTCGGCGTCTAACCAACTGCGCCACGGAGGCTATCATCATACCATCTTCATTTTTGCTCCACTGGTTTCTTGTAGGCGAGATGACCTATAATGAGTATCATATTTTATAAAATCACCTACTGCATTGGATTTAGTAAAGTAATTACAATATTCCTCTACATTGCATAATTTTGTATGATCTTTTCTATACAATAGGTCCGACAAACAAACAGTTCATCAGATGGTAAGTCATCACTGTCACTTATGAAAATTCACAACGCTTAGATCATAGTTGTGTTTTCGCTTCATCATCGGGAGGGCAGCAAGGAGAAAAAAGATGGGAAGAGCGAAGGGGTATTGAGTATCCTTACTAAATAAGCAGTATATTTATTTTGTACTTTCCATGAGTATATTATAATCGTCCACTTCAAAACAAGAAATTCCTTTACCTTAGAGATTACATCTGAACACTAGCGCTGTGTGGTTGCTTCTGTTATCACACAGTACTATGCTGAGATGTTGACCTGATGCAGTGAACCGCGCAACATACATACCTTACTGTTTTTTCCTTCTTTTTATTTATAATTTTTTGTTGCATTATTGTTTTGTTGCATTATTATAATTGTACTGTGTTTTATGCGGTAATTGCGCTATAATAAAAGTATTTTATTTTTTTCTTTCTTCAAGAAATCTAATGAGAAGGTTATGCTAATTCAAAATGATATAATGGCCGCTGTCAGGAAAGAACATCGTCGTATATTAAAGAGTAATTTGCACACAAGTAGCGCGGTGAGAGACCATTTCCGTGCAAAGTTCTCAGTGAGATTTATTACAATATAGGTGCTTCAAATACACTTCGCTAACCATTCATTATGTTATAAAAACGCGCGTTTTACTTCCGACATTAATATTCTGAAGTGTTTTAGCGATTAGAGTTAAAAGTGTAGTATGTATCAGCTCATATCTACCCCACTGCAGGACACGGGCTTCTCCTACAATCGAGAATATGATTGAATGTGGTTAGGCCATAAAAATCCACCATCCTGGCTTAATGCAAGTTGGCAGACTGTACATACCGTAGAAATTCTTACAAATCACCATGGTATACAGGTTTCCTCATGATGTTTTCCTACATCGTTGTAGGGCGTAGTGATTGACTATTAACACACACATGACTCTGAAAGTTTAGAGATGTGCCCTGGGATTCGAACCCGCGACCACCGTCACAGGTTGGCAGCCGCTTCTGGTCCGTTTAACAACCGGCCACCATGGTCAAAAGTGTAAAATCAAAATATTTTTTGTTTAATGTGAGCTATAGGGTACTAAAAATATAATAGAACTAATTACCTATTATACAATTTTTTGTTTAGTAACAAAATATAGTTTTATATATTATTAGGGTTTTATTGCATAATTAAGATTTAAAATATAAAAACATCATTTTTTACACAACAGTCAACAGGATATACAGTATTTAGTCTTTATAACAACTTTACATTCATTAAACGCAACAAAAATAAATGTGCAAGCATTATCTGTGATAAAGCGTGAAGATACGTCCCAGCGGACCCACCTCCCGAGTAAAACAGAAGAAGATAATGCACGCAATGCAATTTAAACTTGTTGAGTGAATAGCTGCTTTCATGAGCCAACCTTATACTGGCGGCCAACTTATCACATTGTCAGGCTTCTTATATTGTAAGTTTGTAACTTAGTCGAGTGTACAATAAATAAATTATGAAAGTGGACGAGGCGAAAGTGATTCGTGGAAAGAGCAAAATTGAGATCAATAGTATCTGCCTATATCTATGGCTGCAGGCGTGAAGTGTATTAATATATATGACTTAGTAACTATAATCCGCCTTTGATTGAATTGCAAGATATATCATTAAGATGCGAAAATTACTTTATTGCGCTTAAATAAAAATAAATATTTATTCCATATTTTCAAATTCGGAATGTCACTGAATATGTTTGGTGAAACATACACTAATGACCCTTATTTTTCGTCATCGTATGTTACGATATAATGAAGGTTATACATACGTATTGAACATTTATTTTTTCTCTACTGCATACCATATTATCACATTTGTAGCAAAATGTAAGTAACTGACAACCTCCATGGCGCAGTTGGTTAGACGCCGGCTGTGAAACGAGAGACCACGGGTTCAATCCCCGTACTGAAACAAATTATGGGTATTTGTTTTGGGTCTGGGTGTTTGTGAGACCGAAAAGTCTCTTGTAGTTCCTGACATCCACGACACAAGACTCGATCCTAGTGTGGGTTCAGGACTATGTATATGACTGTTGGGTGTATTTATTTATTTATTTAACTAATTAATTTTAAAGTGTATCTATAGCCTAAACTATTGTGTATTCGAAATAAAGTTATCCGAACTCGAAACTGAATTTCATTTAAAGTTTCGAGTTATCTTGTACAGGAATGGAATTCGAATGAGACATGTAATAACAACTTTGTATTTTGTATGTACGAAATTAGGATTTACATATTCTATTTCTCGAAATCTCATAATACCGTAACAATTTATAGAAACTATTGGATAATCCTAATTCCCAAGTAATTCCATTATCCGTAACCGTTATCAAAAGCTACTACATATATTAATGATATAACACCCGTAATATTATTCATATACCCATCGGATATCAACGTCCGAAATATATCCATAACATTGAGATTTTATGGGGAATGGGGATAATAAACACACCATTTATCTTCCTCCAATAATAATTCGCCGAGATATAAAAGAATCGAGATCATAAATACATACCTGTTATATGTATGAATAAGTAATTGGATTTTTATGAGTGCACCGCACAAAAATAAATGCTGTCGCTATTGTTATGATCATTTTAATAATTATCATCATCATCCACAGCCTGTAGGGTCTCATTGCAATTTATCTTTTGTCACTCTCGTCCAGGGGGCTTACTCCATACTCGGACGGGAAGTTCGAATGTCCGGCCGCTGAAAATCAAAAAATCAACTTATAAGATAAAATTTTTCCACTTCTGAAAATCAATACTATTCCTGTAAAACTTATCATTCACTTCGAACTTAGTCTAAGATTAGGATCGACGAATCTCTTGCTCTGAGGGGTAGTGACTAGCACGGCACTGTGCCCTGTGGTTTCAAAGGTACACATGGTTCTATCAAGGAGAGCTGAAGAAAAATACCATAAAATTCCACAGAGTATTCTTGATTCAGATGATTTATCAGAACATCGGCGCTGCTTATTGTAGAACAGCTGTGAGTAAACAAGTTCTTTTGTTTTGATAGAAATTGCGTTGTTCTTAATTAACAGGAGATGGGCACTACGTCCCGTCTCGGTCGGCCGCGTCCAATCATAGTAATCTGTGAAGCAGATTGACCACAAAATAAACAGTGTAGAGCGGCAAAGGTTTGTTGGCCGTAGATTTAACAAGTTAACACGATGTCTGATAGCTAGTCAGTTTGCTTGTGTTTGCGTAGCTTTGTCTAAAGATGCGGTCATTAATTGACTGTGAGTCAGTTTAGTTAGAAATATCGAATAATTAGTCGTCAGAAAATACCTATATATTCTGACGAAAAATGAAAAATTAAAAGTGTGTCGCTATGGAAATTTCTGGCGTTATTTTGTGTTCAAAACTGCAAATCAATATGAAGCCGGGGCAATGTTATCGATTGAAAAGATCTTGGAGAAGGCTCTTTGTATATAAATATTTTATTTTTAACTTTTATTATCAAATGACCAATAGATGAACTGATAAATCATCAGCCACTGATCCAATGTAATCTCAATATTAAATACAAAATAAGAAACATTAAAGAGGTATAAACTAATCGGAATAATTCAAGCAAATACTAGCTAAGCTTTACATGAAGTTTTAAGGTATTCACTACAAAGGAATTGTTACACTTAATGCGTATTGTGTGGGTGTCATCGCTGTCTTCCCTTTTCAACTTAATAACTACGTGTTACATTTGATTAAAAGCTTTTACGTGTAGTCAGTGTCACACCACTCGTTAGTGGTTAGAGTTGGGTTGGGTGTATATGTTATGGGCCAAGTGATTAATGCAGGCAGTATTCATAATGCCCGGGCAGTATGAATATTGCCGAGCCATATCGGGCCAAGTGATTAATTACAATCTAAACTCACCTATTTATCACATTGCCCGGGCATTATGAATATGGCTACATGATGATCGGGCAATGTGATTGATAGGTAATTTTAACGTGGTGCGTTGCCGCATTGTCGCATCTGCGATAGACCCATAAATTAGAAAGGTTGAATTGATCTGCTTATGCTTAGTTGTTTTTAAACGTCCGAAACATTATCTTCAGAAGAAAATTAGTGTACCCACTTTATGGATCCAGTTAGGTCTACATGCCCAAAAACCGACTCGGAACACCCCGACTTCACGTAGTCTTTTGGCTACCGACCCTAGAGTGTATATAAAAAGCCGGAGGCGCGGAGGGAGAGCAGCCCCCGCCCGCTGTAACGAAGGATAGGCAACCGTGCGAGCCGTAGCGGCTGAGGCTGGCCAGAGGCCACCAGCAAGCCGAAGCTGCGGAGTTGAGCATGAGTGCCTATCTTTTGTTACGCAAGGGCGAAGGGGCTGAACTTCCCGTAGCGCCGGAGACGATGCAGAAGCTAATTTGTATTGACAACAAGTGTTTTAAGGGTTAGGTTGCTATAATAGATACTTCTCAGGAATGGTGCGTTACCTTTTCATGGGAGTGGTACCAGGGGAGGTGCGACACTCCCCCTCCCCCTCCACTCCTCCCAACCCACCCCCTCGTGCTGCGCTATTCTAAATTCTACCACTTCGGCTCATTGTTTTGATTTTGATTCGCTTTACAACACTCTGCCCAATAGGCACTTGGCATTATTCATAATGCCCGGGCAATGTGATAAATTAATTGTTTATAATCACATTCAATGCGATGAATGTATTGCAATTTGCAATAAAAAAAATAGTTTCATCACTTATGTCACGTTTATATTCTCATAATAAGATGCTAACCTCGTGCCGTACGCAACTTTCAGTACCTGAAAACTCACATAAAGGTTTCCATCCGAAAATTCATAAATTGTGCACAAATCGAACTAGGATTCGATTGAGAGCTTCACGATTCACCGCCCAGGCCGCAGCCTTTATGTTTTCTCGTTGTAAAGATCAAAGCCAGCTCCTCGATTAAGATCTGGTATCTTAAGTATCCACTAGGATATAAGTTCTCCTATTAGGTAAGCATGTCATACCTGTGTCGACTTCTTACGAAAATTGTGAGACGGGCGGCCAGTCGTAAAATTGTTAGCCAAATTATTTGTTCAACATGTTTTACCTACGTAAGTGTACGGTCGTATTTAAAGTTGGGAGACCTGTGTCCCTGAACAAGAATTTACGTTCATGCACACTGTGTTCATGTGTTCATGAGCGTAGACTGCGTCTTGGCCAGCGTAGTATAAGACGCCCATTAGCTTCCAGTTAGATAGAGTGACGATTTGCGAAAGGTCTCTGGCAGATGATGGATCCGAGAAGCCTAAGACAGGGTGATATGGCGCAAAGTGGAGGAGGCCTATGTCCATTAGTGGACAACAGTTTAGGCCGATGATGATATAAGTGTAGACAGAAAATATAATGTCTTCACTTACCTCGGTCGCGACATAATATCATTTCATTTCATTCAACATTTCTCATCAATTCAGGCTACCTATTCCTTAGGTGTCCTTTATTTGAAGTGTTCTGAGTTGGCTAGCGTAGATTTAGTGCGATTGACCCAACCCGACTCATCCTGCTGGAATGCTCACTAAATTATATATCATAGAGATGCATTACTCATTTCCAATGGCCTATTGAAATAATTTTCGTATTGAAATGTTTGAAACATATTACGCAAATCAAAAAACTAGACTATGAAACATAAGGTAATTAACTATTCGTAAATTCCAATTCTCAAAAAATATTGCGTATTGCGACCATCAATCTTATCAGTTTCAATTTAAAACAAGATGATTTCGGTTCCAATTTACGCCCATGTTCCTATATAATGGACGGTACGTCTATGCATTAGTCTAGAATCCATCTAGATACCATTTAGTCCTACACTATTCTGAAAACAATGCCGGGTATGTTTGCCAAGCCTGTGTGTAGTTTCATACCGAGTACCCTATGTCATAGCTACCCTAATTAATTATTATATAGCCAGCTATTTAGTAAATAATATAATATAAGAGTCCAAGTCCGAAGATGTCGGCTTTCGAGCGAATCGACATTAGACATTAAACTGCAAAATTTTAGAAAATATTTCAGGTATAATACTTTCAGTAATTAATGTCTTCAGGCATTATTGTCTGATATCTCTGAATATCAATATTCGTGCAATTATTAACTTCACTTCCTATCATACAGGGTATATCAAGAATGCTACCGAAAATGAAGCTGGGTGGTAGTTTAAGTGACTTCAGAGACAATGACAAAACTAAATTTTGTGCAAAAAATTGTGACGATTTTTTTTCTATCGTCGTATTTGGGTGGTAACTACATAGATTTTTCTTAAATAATAGTGCACACCCTTTTATTTTTAGAGACATTATGGTACGCAAGGCTTTAAATTATTATTTTATTAAAAACTATGGATTTACCACCCAAACTCGACGATATTTAAAAAAAAATTAAAAAAAATATCGCGTTTCTTTGCGAAAATTTTAGTTACATTGTGTTTGTAGTCACTAAAACTACCACCCGGCTTCGTTTTAGGTAGCACTCTTGATATACCCGGTATATTCCTGGCTCTATAAAATCTGGAATCCAGTTGGATCTAAGAAAAATAGTGTCAAACTCTTGACTAGGATGTATGAGTTCTATAGTAACTTATCTCATAGCTTAGAAAATCATTATGTAACACCTGGGTGTGTATAATAAAGAGAATGAAATTTTTATTGCTATTTTACTTACATTCCTTGTCCACGCATACAAAATCCGCAACCGCCAGATAAAATATTTTTTATGATTATTAACCTGAAGATATTTTTTACAAACAAATTACAGTTGTTTATCTTAACCCTAAAAGCACACATCACAATGCAAAGAAATTAAAGTGAAAAGTTGCTACCTTTGGAGTACAGTGAATTTTTTATTACCTTTAGATTCACTTACTCAGGTGTTACAAAAATGGCGGCAATTTGCGACTTAAGCATTTGTTTCGTTTTTTTTTTTTTATTCACTAGACTAATTTTAAATCTTAGGTAGGTCTGATAAAATAATTGTTGTGTTATTATTTTCAGTGTATCATATCAAAAGCGGACTTAGGTGAGTCGGTAATGTAGATCGCCATTAAACCACGCTTATAGGTATTAGAGTGAGCACTGTAGCCAGGAGCTGAGCACTAGCAAGTGCACTATAGGCACTGAGTGCTTGTTAAAAAAAATGCTGTGACAAAAGGTAGGATAGTTTCATACGAACGATTTTTGAGTCATTGGTTTTTAAACACCATTACAGGAAAATAGATGAAGCAGCATTGCCAAAATGAAACTTGAATGATAAGCTAATAGTGCATTACGCAGGTAATTTGTAGCGTGCTTCGATTTTTTATGTAGGTCGTAGGACACAAAAGTTGGGAAGACAAGTTACTGTGACTTAAAAATTAGCAAGCCTGTGTTTAGTTTTTTAAGGCCAGTAGGACGCAAAAAATATTTTATGTTCCATCAAAGTCTGATTGATTATTTCACTTAAAAGATTGTGAAGTTGAGTTTAAGCTACGTAGCCACTTCGTAATGAATGTCAGAAAACGAAGATACCTTTTATGCTAAGTTATATTAATTTTATGGAAAGATTTTTTCATTTTCATTTTGTACGAGGCCGTCTAGACTCGTCAATCACTTGCATTAAAACAGCTTCATATTTAATTATAAAATATAAAAGTGTTATGAATATTAATGCTCTTAACGATAGCCGATTAGGGGCCCCTATTAATTTGGATCTTTTTATATTTGAAATATTACAGACTTATCTATAATATGACGATAAAACGAAATGTATTATATTTTGTTCATTAATAAGTAGAGACCACAGAGTACTTTGATATATAGGAAGTAGAGACAATTTATGAGGTTTAACAGACTAGCGCAGTTAGATGAGTAGCAGATTGTAAAATGAAGAATCGATTGCTTAATCCCTGCACTGTTATAAAAAGTTGAATGCAATTATGTACTTTTTATACTAATTAATTAATGAATTGTATTGATAGTGTATAGTTAAATAAAGATAAACCTAATACATAATAGTGTGAACCAGAAATATTCGTCTTTAAAATGTTGGTCATTCCTCAACAAACGTCCAACAAATAATAAAAAAGGATTAGAAAGAGATGAATCTCGTTTCATTCCGTAGTGGATATAGTTAACACGCTACCCTCCAATCGGCGTAGTTATAGTGTAGGAACAACTGTCGGGTGCGAGCCGTGCTCAGTGTTCCAGCCCAGTGGACTCTCATCAGCGACCGCGATCGCCCCACTATCGCGCTCCGACAAAAACCTGTTCTAATTACAATATTTTTAGAACGCTTCGATAAATATAGCATCGTAATAGTCTCGTAACGCCTAACATAACAGAAAAATTACTGATCTATGAAAATATCATGTGTATCAAATCAGTGGTGAAGTGTTACAGATTTTAATAGTGTGAATTTATTCTACAAAGAAAGTGTGTAATTAATTTCAAAAATAGTTCAGTTAATAAATATTTTTTATTCATTTCACATGGGTTGTCGAACTGGTATAAGTTTTTCTGTAGGCAGCAGCCTAACAACACAATCGGTGCAGTAATCTGTGCCTGTATTATCTGTCCATCTTGCTCCAAGAAAGCCTGTTTTTTGACATCCAACACACATTGTTGTACTCTGGTATACTGGTGATGTTTCATCTAATATCCTCTGCTCTTTGGCAGCTTTTAATAGTTCCAACATGTGTTTGTTATCATTCTTCATATCCAAAGTTGATATGCTTTCAGTCGCCTCTCCACTGTCCCAAGAATCTTCCATATTCACTGGCACATGAAGTTGTGGGAAGAAAGTAGATTTTTTGTAGAATATAGATCTGTTTTTGTCCCGGGCTACACCTTTTGGTGCCCGGCCTGGTATAGGCAAGCCAGCTTTTGCTAATTTAGCAAAATATTTCTGGATTCTGCTCATAACTTGTATTGGAGTTCTGGTTCCGAGAGCTTGTGCAATTTTCTTATAACGCCTTGCCTCTATTGGCTCTTCAGGGTATATTTCTAAGAGTTCCTCCAGTCTTTTCTGTTCTTCACATGACCATAACTGGTTAAATGTTTCAGGCTTATTGTCTGTGAATTTTCGACCTCTAACTTTCATTCCAGTATCAATATCATCTTTGTTTGGCTTTATATCTTTCAAATCTTCACTGTCTGTTGCATCAATGCCATATTCACTCCAATTTATATTTGGTAATTCTGAGATGGTTTGACGAGGTGGAAAATTAATGTTACCCCCTTTTAGGTTCTCTATAAAAGTTATAGGGTCCTCTAGGGCCTTGTTTTGTGCCTCGGAGAGGTCTTCAAGATCTTTTAATGCCTGTATCTTTTGAGCTTCCAACTTAACAATATATTTTAACAGCTTACTATAATCCTTGTTTCCTCTTAAAGCTACATGATCGGTTTCAAAGGCAAATTCTTCATCTGAGTCTTGACTATCAATTTCTTCTTCCATAGTATTTTCCATGGTATCTGAAAATAAAATACATAAAAATATACTTTATGTGCCTTTTTTAAAACAAAAGGAATATGAGTGTAACTTCGGGCTTAAAAATACCAAGTAGTCCAAAGAAACTAAGTGTTAAAATAAAAAATAAAATAAACAGTGTTCAAAACAAAAGATACAGACCTGACTATCGAAGTTCTTCGCTGGAAGGATGGGCGGGACGGTAAGTCGGCAATTGTTTAATTAACTTAATGCTTGATCACTTAACATTTTACGAAATAAAAATAAAAATACACAGTAAATACGCACGACACAAACTAAAGCACAAACTAAAGCTAGAAATACTGTCAATGTCAAACTTAAAAGTCAAAAGGCAAAATGCAAACGTTTCTATTCAAACATTATTATAAGGTAAAATGTTTAAGTAAAACTATATTTATTTTAGGTTGAAAATCCGAGTATGGAATTGGCCTTTAAAAACATAAAAACAATAATTAATGGATTTTCTATTGTGGAATATTTCACCAATGCAGCATTTGATACAGCGCCCTCTGTTGATTTTATTGTCAAGTACCTGCTTAGTTGCGTACAAAACTGTTCACTGACAGTTTTCTTTAGTAAAGCATAGATGGCGCTTCCACGAGATTTTCTGATTTGTAGTTGATAAAATAAAATGAAGATGTCGCGGATAGGTATTAATTCAAAATTCTTATCAATAAGCTAGTTTATCATAAATAATTATTATTAATTAACTTTTAATTTAAATCACCGCAATATACTGGTTTAAATAAAATTCGAATCGAAACCGGGCTCGTTTTTATTAAACAAAACAAAAATTCTATTATTATTAGTGACCCCATTGTTGGAGTGAAATTAATTCAAGTTTGTTATGACTGGTGGCAATGCGAGGTCAGGTCAGTCACAGCTTTTGATTTGCACTCTCAAGCCGCAGCAAATCGATTATAACTTTGGCCGAAATCTGTCAACACCACGAGAAGGGCTCCAACTCTAATTTTATATTATTGTAAACTTTCCCTTTCAGTGCCCAAGTTGAAATTAGCTGGATGGATCAAACTAACTAATAAAAATAAAAAAAATATGATAAATAAAAATTAGACAGGTTTCCTATTCCTTGTTTTACCATCAAATGTATACCTCTTTAATTAGATATTCATCATTTGTTTCCTGCATAAAAATTGCATTCCCATTGAAATTGAACCCACGACATTCATCCTAGAATAAAGAAATTCAAAATTCAATTTACACCCTTTCAGCGATAGTATTCGTTTGCAAACCAAAGACAGATAGAAAATGTACATATAATGTAGTCGAACATTTCCGTTCGCTAGAGATTTGCAGAGTATAGTGTGGAAAGCTACGCCGTTGAGTGCTTCTCACTGCGCGGAATATAACTTTATCTACATATTTATTGAATACGAATCATGTTGTTGGGTTTGTGGCTTAGGATTTTATACTTATAACATTCGTATTTGATTTTTTGTATTAGAAATTGTGTACATTTTTCGTGAACATCATTTTGAGAATTAACATCTTGTGTCTCAAGACGGCGAGCGCCAAGTGAGCGCAGTGGAATTCCAAGCATTGCTTTGTAATATACTAATATTGATGTCTATGTTTATTACTAATCTTGATTTCATAAAATATCGAAACAAGGTGATTATGATGTTATGTTTAAGAATAAAATTCTAAAACTCCTTAATCTTGTAGTTAGTGTATTTTTTTTATCAAACTATCTACTTTAGAGTAATCTAAAATGTAGCTTGGTGTTACCAATTGTTAGTACTAAAAAGGCTAATGGGCTAATTAATAGACAGTTTATAAAACTATTTTAACCATCGAATGTTTTGTCTTCTTCGCTCAAACTGAATTCAAAAAGTGTTCGAAAGGGACAAAACATTCCATATCCAAAATAGGTTTTTAAATTGTTTATAAATAAGGCTGTAGCCACAACACAAACTACGCGTGTACTAAAACTTTTTAATATCCACCAACCCGTAATAATGATATAACAGACGTAATTAAAAACAATGATCTAGTCTACGGGTTAATGAATTGATTATTACAACGTTAATGCTGAGAGATGGATGTCTTCCGCTAATTAGCGCTGTTAGCCATCCATCTTTGTTCTAATCATTGATCGATAATTCAAGTGCATGTTCATTGTGATTCTATTCTACGAGTAATATAAAAGGATTTAATATTTATAATATTTATATCAACGAGTCATGGAGAGGGCTATGCTCGGTGTTTCCCTACGAGATCGAATCTGAAATGAGGAGATCCGTAGGAGAACGAAGGTTACCGACATAGCCCATAGGATTGGCAAGTTGAAGTGGCAGTGGGCCGGGCACATAGCTCGTAGAACAAGCGAAATGTCGGAGCCTTGTAGGCGACAAGGTGGACGGACGATCTGGCTAAGGTTGCAGGAAGTCGCTGGATGCAGGCCGTTTTCAACAGGTCATTGTGGAGATCCTTGGGGGAGGCCTATGTTCAGCAGTGGACTTCCTGTGGCTGATATGATGATGATGATGAATATTTATAAACACTACTATAGATGAATTAAAAAATAAAGCACTAGATCAGAGACAAAAGGTAATTTGTGAATATTAAAAAAAGTTCACATATCAATTAAAATAAAACCCATTTCATTTTCCTTTCCTACTAATAACTAGGGTCTCGGCTGCCAACAAAAACTTGAGCAATGTAAAATTCCTAATATCGGCTTCACTTTTTACTCCAATAAACGTCGAGGGCCTTGTTTTGAAAACTAAATCCACTTGGCGTCAGGATGCGCCAGTTGGCGTCGCGCCAGCCCAGGAGTTAAACAAAGTTAGCAGTTTAAGTCACCAGTGCTATTCATATTTTAAAGGACCTGTGCATCAAGGGGAATTTGTGTAGAATTTTAGTCCTGTAATTAAACCGTTGTTCAGGAATCTCTTTTACGATCGAGGGGGTTAACTCAAGACATAGTCCTCTATACTTAATTACTACGGTTTCTACTAGGAAATATTGTGTAAATTTGGATGGCGATAATGGTTAGGAAACCATAATCTCTCTCGTCCTCTAAAATAACATTGTAAGCATATGGAATTTCGAAAACCTTAAGTGAGTGATAAGTCCCTTTAGATAGTTCCCGACTTTCGTCTCACCAATTGATTGTGCGAAATTAAATAAGATTTGCAAATGTCTAGATCGTTTCAAAGTTTATGTATCGATTGTAGATTTCCAGTTTGCATAAGTCTATATGCAGTAAGGTGGTTGTCAAATGCAGAAGTATGACGTCATTCTCTTGCAAATATCAGTGACTAAAATGGTCAGGCTTTGCAATTGTTGGACATTTCAATCTTTGTTTTTCTTTAGAATACCTACTTTCAACTTTCAATATGAAAATGAAAATAATTTATTGAATCCATTAAAATGTTCAACATCGTTTAGATTCAGTCATTTTTTTAACTACCACCCAGTTCGGAAAGCGGTTTTCACTAGAGAAGAACGGGCAAGAAACTCTAGTGTTGCTCTTTTCAAAACCAGTTTACAATTTAGTGATTATTACATAATTTACAAGTTGGTTTAAATCAGAGCAGTTTATTAAAAATATTTTTAATACGAATATTATTATATTATAATTATTATGGCTGAGTGAAGCGAAGTCGTCCAGAAAGAAGAATCAATATACTCTTTTTCGCCAAAACAGTGAATAATTGCGAAAGCCTTATGTAATCCATCAATGAATCCGTTACAATGTAAGCAAATCGGATAGACCAGTCTACGCAAGCAGCACCCGTTCACGAGTATGACGCATGTGCCAGCCATCGGCCTCCTCAACCATGTTGCAGGGAAGTGACCGACCTGGCACACGACGCCACCGCAAGCACAGACTTTTTAGCGAGCATGACATACCCAATCAGTTACACAGAAAAACAATGACAAATTTGACATGTTACTGAATTTAAATGATATTATACAGAGCATACTAAGACTTCCGCTCCGAGATACTACCCATTTATTTAATTTAATTCTATTCCCAAGCTTTGCTATCATCTAGATATTCCGAAATTTTATAATATGCTTTATTGCATAATTTTTGCTTGATAGTTGCTTTGAATTTTGTCATAGATAAGGCTTTAATGTGACTGGGAACTATGTTATAAAAGTGTATACAGTAACCCTTAAAAGATTTGCTGATCTTGTGGAGTCTGGTCTTATGCGTTGCTAGATTATTCTTATTCCTAGTATTTTTGTTATGTATATCGCTAATCTTACGAAAACTTTCTTTATTTTTATAGACATATACTAAATTTTCAAAAATATATTGTGATGCTACTGTCATTATATTTATCTCTTTAAATTTTTCTCTAAGAGAATATCTAGACCCTAGCGAATAAATTGATCTTATAGCTCGCTTTTGGAGAACAAAGATAGTATTAATGTCAGCAGCACCACCCCACAGTAAAATTCCATAACTCATTAGACTATGAAAGTAGGCAAAATATACCAATCGAGCTGTATCAATATCAGTCAATTGGCGAATCTTACCCACCGCAAAGACTGCGGCGCTCAGCTTTTTAGCTAAAGCGACTATGTGAGAGCCCCATTGAAGTTTGGGATCTGATGTCATTCCCAAGAACTTAGTTGTATCCACAAGGCTCAATTCATCTCCATTCAAAATAATGTTAGCATTAACTTTTTTGACATTAGGTGTCACAAACCTTATACATTTAGTTTTTTGGCTATTTAAAAACAAATTGTTAATACTAAAAAAATGTACTATTTTTGAGAGGGTAAAATGATGAGGGTATGATCGTGTCTTATGTTTTATTTATATGATATAACCCTATTGGTACGAAACAGATTGTTGTATGCTTCTGGATAGCCTTATTCAATTGTCGGCGTGTTCCCTCACAACTATTTTATTCAATACTAGCGGTCCGGCCCGGCTCCGCCCGGTGCAGATACACGTTTCCAATGGCGGTCAAAATGTTCTATTCCGACTATCAATATAGACTATCGACTAATCGGACCACGAATAAAATTTCCTCGTATTTGCCTCGTATTTGAAATGTCACTACTGCTTCCCTCCTATAGGTCATAGCGTAATGATATATATTTTGTAGCATTCTTCGATAAATGTACTATTCAACACTGAAAGAATTTTTCAAATCGGACCAGAGGTTCCTGATATTAGCGCGTTCAAACAAACAAACTCTTCAGCTTTATAATATTAGTATAGATGTAATTTGGTTACTACTTTTATATTTCACTAGCTGACCCGCCACGCTCCGCCGTGGCTTAGTTAATATATGATTATATAATATTTATTATATTCATTTTTAAGCATAGTAAAATAGCCTGACCCAACTTCGCCTGGGTGCATATTTTTTGATTCCACTCCACACCAAATACATGTTATTTTTCGTATAAAGTCTTGTATACCTAAACTTGACGTCGCTATCCTACTGTCCGGCTCAATCTCATATGTGAGAGGCCATCTGGGTAGGTACCACCGCAATGTCTGTCTCCCGTGAAACAACACTGCTTAAATGCATTGTTGTTTTTCGGATTGAAGGACATTGTCAGAGCCAGAGCAACTACTGGACATATTGAGACTTAACATCTTTTGTCTCAGGATGGCGAGCGCAGTGGAATGTTGCTACTGTTTATGAGCGGTCGTATCGCTTACCATCAGGCGAACGAAAAATAAATCCCGTCTCGTCCGTCTGTTCAGTCTCTTCCCGATCGGTCCCATCCTTTCTCTTTATTATCCATCCCGTCTTATAACGTGCATTTACATTTCGTCCTATCAAATCTGTCAGCTATCCCAGCCCTCTCCCGTACCTTCCACTCTATTATATCCCGTCTCTCCATATACATGTACATATAAAAACAAATCTCGCGGGAACGTCCAGGCTGGCGTAGATCTGTCGCTGATGGTGTATGCAATTTTGAAGCACTGCGTCTTGAAAGTCTCGATACCAAACGCCAATTAAGAAAGACCCAACCCAAGCGGACTTATAACTATACATATAATGCAGTGGGCCAACTATGCTGCTTATTATGTAACCGCACTTTTACCACCAAATTCGGGTTCGCCCGTCACATTCGAGCGCACTCCAGAGTATAGCCAGGTGTCGCTGTCGATGGACACGTCGTGGAGGACAACAACAACAACATATAAAAAAACAGAATTGGCCAAATTGGTCCAGACGTTGTTGAGTTACGCGCTTACCAACACATTTTGCGATTCATATACCGGGTATAGCGCGCGGGTATATTCATAGCGCGGAGATCTGATGACCGATGGGGTCGGAAAGTGCTCGAATGGAGGCCACGTAGCGGAAAGCGCAGCGTAGGACGTCCACCCACAAGATGGTCCGACGACCTGGTAAAGGTCGCGGGACGTCGCTGGATGCAGGCTGCCTCCAACAGGTCTCTGTGGAAATCATTGGGGGAGGCCTATGTTCAGCAGTGTACTTCCTTTGGCTGATGGATGGATGGATGGATGGATACCGGGTATATCAAGACTGCTACCGAAAACGAAGCCGGGTAGTAGTTTTAGTGACTACAAACACAATGTAACTAAAATTTTCGCAAAAAACGCGACAATTTTTTTTATGATTTTTTAAATATCGTAATTTTTAGGAGGTAAATCCATAGTTTTTGCTGAAATGATAATTTAAACTGTTTTATACCTTAGAGTATTTATAAATAAAAGGGTATACACTATTATTTTAGGAAAAAAAAAATTTACCATCCAAATACGACAATAGGAAAAAAATAATAAAAAAAAATCGTCGCTTTTTTTCAACATTTTCTATTGCAATGTGTCTGAAGTCACTAAAACTACCACCCGGCTTCGTTTTCGGTAGCAGTCTTGAGATACCCTGTACATTATATAAGAAGATATAGTCTACCCCGCTGGCTTAGTGCGGGTTGGCGAATTTTATTTCACGCAGAAAACAATCCGAAAAGTCAAAGGTGTGCCCTGGGATTTGAACCCGTGACCATCGTTACCATGTTGGCAGTCGCGTCTAGTACGTTACCATATACAAATTAATAAAACCTTCATACTGCGTTACCAGGTGACGTAAGTAATGGAACAAATATTTAAAAATATAAAACTGCATATCGTTTCATTATAATGTCTAGATACGGCATCAACGTACCAATATTTTTTTATTCTTGAGTTCAGTCTCAAGAATAAAAAAACAGTACTAATGCGGAATTTAAATTGTTCCCCCAGCGCATCTAAAAGTATCAATTAAAAAAAAATGTCCTTTATGAAAACGAAAAATTATAATTAGATAAATTTTAGAGTACTCCGGCAAAACGCTTCGATAGAGTATACCTCGTTTAAAACTGTTGCAATAATCTCAAAAAACAATGGGCTATTTTGGTAGATATGAACATCGTTTTATTTTATATTTAACAAAATTACGCGCAAGACGCCGTATCTAGATAATATTATATACACGATGTACAATTTTTTTGAATTTTATTCTATTTCGTCAGCCGTCAGTTAAAGACAATGGAAAGATAGATCATCTTACGTTGGATGGTAGTTGAAGTTTGACCGTCTTTTACGTCTCCCGCAAGAAGCTTATACCCAAATGAAGATTGCATTCCGTATATAAAAGTGAAGCACAAAAATTTGACCTCGAATGACGTTGCGACTGATTGCTATCCTTTTCTTTCGAGTGACAATGAATGAAAATGACTTTTTGTTCATTCATTGTCACTCGAAAGAAAAGGATAGCAATCAGTCGCAACGTCATTCGAGGTCAAATTTTTGTGCTTCACTTTTATATACGGAATGCAATCTCCATTTGGGTATAAGCTTCTTGGTCTCCCGTCAAATAAACAAAGATCACCTATATTGGTTGTCGCGTCACGCTTGAACGATACCCAAAAAAAAAGGTTTTTAGTATCTTCCTTAGAAATTTTCCAATTTTTCTCACTCCTTAAACCTTCCCAGGACTTCCACAAATATTTCAAGATCAAAATCAGCCAAATCGGTTGGTACGTTCTGGAGTTATAGCGTCAGGAAGGAAAACCCGACTTATTTTTATATAATAGATAGATTTATAAAAACATTCGTTCAATAACAAGTTATTTGTCCATTTGCGCGGTGCGGTCGACCGCGGCCCGGGCGCGTATCGGATGACAATTCGATAAATCTCATTTTAATGTGTACCAACAAACTGACCGACACGGAATTGTAATGTTCGAGCAATTGCAGAGGAGTTCTGGAAATAAATCGAAGTTTTACCGATACGAGCGCGGTGGATTTTGTATTTTTTTATGCCATGCTAAAATGGTGTTTATCGCAATGAAAAAAATAGTTAAAATTCATGAAGATACAAAGAATACTTATGTCGAAACCGAGTGTCGAATTCAATGCTCTCCAATTGGAGAGATTGAGCAATTACGTTTGTCCGATGCAGGCTGATTATGATGATAAATAGAAAGAAAAAAACTAAAATAAATTTAAAACTACGTCGATATTACGATATCTAACCAGTTAATTGAATGCACAATGAATTTAAACGCACATTACTATTTTAGCGTCAAGTGTTAAAACAGCTGATTTACTTCAATTTGTCAATTCTTTTAATTCGTTCTCTGCACGAATTCTATACAAACATTTCATCAAAAAGTTATTAAAATATTCAATTATCCATCGTATGCAGACTGGCCATATCATGTCATGAACAAATTACTTAAAAATATTTTTAGCACTAATTCATGTCGCATAGCAGTTGACACCACAAGTTATGCACGAAATATTATAATGGCTATATTAACCTCACCTGGCTAACCTTTCAGGGTGACATTGTATGTATGTGTCTTTTATTAAGCCACAATGATCCTCCAGAAAGCCGAGTTGAATCAAGGCCAATGTCTTTTGAAAAACTTTAGTCTAGACGCGGCTGTGCTGTGTAGGCATTCTTTTCGCGAACGGATTTTGCAATGATCGGAATTAATAAATGAAGTTCTATTGTGTGAATAAAAAAAATCTAAAATTGGTATGTGAAGGTCCTTATATTGTGTATGTATTATTGTCAATCTCGAAGCTCCAGCTCCTAGGTTTGAGTAGTGAATCTTCTGACTTAAAGCCTTAACAACATATGCATTATCCTGACAAAAACGAATACAACAAGGAAATGAGTTAAATCCATCGAATGATTCTTAAATGATATCACATAAATATCTTAATAGATTCCGGTGGGCTGTGAATCGCGAATTGGTTTCGATTTCCAAGTCGCATCATCCATTTCATTTGTTTTTCTGCTTGAAAAACCTCACACGAGGTATTCAAAAAGGGATTCCATCGGAATTTATTCGTATAATACTTTCTGATTCTCCAATCGTCTATCAGTTTGCTATAAAAATCTATTGCTTCATACTATCGTGGTAGGTTTTAGCGATTTTTTATTGCTTTACCGTTAAACTTACTCTGAAAGTAGGCGTCGTAAATCACGCTTGTCTCGTGCGACCTCTGTCTCTAATGCATATTCTAGCTTTAGGTCACGATATGTGGATGTTTCCTATCTAGTATTTCGGCTAAGGCCTAAAATTGTGGTTGATAAAAGGCAAGGTTTTCCTAGACAGCAAAGGAATGAGTTATGGGAGGAATGTAACTGCTTTCAGTAATATTTGTTTTCAAATAAAATATTAGTCTTTATTATGTATTATTTTAGGTTGTTACGGTTGAGCCAGAGAAAATTGGAAAATAAGCAGAAAACGGGGTAAAGTTTTTCAAACATTATTTACAATGAATATTGTGTATTTTTATTTATTTATACAAATATGTATTCTTAATAAACAATACGTCAGTGCAGGAAAATTATTCACTAAAAAGCACATCAACAAAGAATCGTTGCTACAAACTTCGAAACAAACAACAAATACACCATCCCAAAATCATATATCATCAAAACACTAATTTATGACGTAAGTAATTACCGTATTTAACAGTGAATTAGAGCGGCTAATTGATACCACGTAGCAATGCGATGCGCCTGACCGTTGCACTGCAATTAGACCGACTACAACATAACCACGTTATACCTATGGAGACTACATTAGCCTCGCACCAGGACCCATAATCGAATTCATTACTAAATAAATAATACAAAGAAGCTTGGGATGTGGGAATCGTATTGCCTTTTATTTGGTAATGAAACACTTTTTTATATTGTTCAAACACGGAACCGTTATATATAGAAAATACTTAATATACAGGCTTATATCCAAACAACGAAAATGAATGCAGATGGTAGTTTTAGTGACTAACTTACTACCATCTGGTACTGGTGGTAGGTCTCTCATATGTGAGAGGCTGCCTGGGTGGGTACCACCGCAATGTCTATTTCTCCCGTCAAACAGCAGTTTAAATGCACTGGTGTGTTTCGGATTGAAGGACATTGTAGCCAGAGTAACTACTGGACATATTGAGACTTAACATCTTGTGTCTCAGGATGGCGAGCGCAGTGGAGTGCCAAGCATTGCTTTGTAATTCAAGGTGTTGTTTGGTTTTGCTACTGTTCATGAGCGGTCGCATCGCTTACCATCAGGCGAACGGCAAGGCCGTCTCGCCATTCACTGCAATAAAAAAAAAAATTAAAAAAAAAATACCACAATGCAGCTAAAAAATCGCTTTTGTTTTAAATATCATAGTGTTTGGATGGAGAATTTATAATTTAGCCAAAATGTCAATTTAAACTCTTCCGTACCATAGGGTCTTTAATAATCCAAAAAAATTACTGCTATTTCTTTTCCGAAATTTTTTGTTGCTTTTTTTCTGAAGTCTCTATAACTACCACCTGCCTTCGTTTTCGGTCGCAATCAAGATATACTAGTGGGCTATATTATGACTGAGCTGAGCCAAGAAGGAACTGCTATAGAAACATCTTCAAGCCGTTATTCTTTATTAAAATGGGGTGTGACATGAATTTATGCGTGTTCCAAAATGATTTAGCTTCGCGATGTGGATATGAATCTTTACATATCTTGGTTTAGTAATTGTAAATGTAGTATTTTCGATAATATTGCAAACCATATATTACGGATTTTTACTTACCAATATAATGAAAAAAAAAAACCAGTTTCTATAAATTCAAAAATAGAACGCGTAACATACGAGTATAGCTATTTTAAACATGGCCTCTTCGACCTAACTTGTTTTATAGCATTTGCAAAAAAAATGCATTTTCGCTCCCAAAATGACTGCGAATGCTGCAGCACAGGAAATAAACTTCAAAGTGTCCCGCCTGGTCCGGACTGTATTTCTCGTCTACTAAAATTGGTTCGTTTTAAACACATGTATATTACTACTGACCTCCCAAAACGAAAATTTGGATGGCTTGTGCTGTATAAATTTTCGTCACATGATCTATGTTTTTAGTTAAATACTTCTTTTTTTTCGATATATCGATCCCCGCACCGAAACAAACACGTGTGTGAACCACAGGTATTTGTTTCGGGTCCGGGTGTTTGCGAGACCGAAAAGTCTCTCGTAGTTCCTGATATCCACGACACAAGACTCGATCTTAATGTGTGGCCAGGACTATGTATGTTACTATTGGGTGTATTTTATTTGAAATAAAACTATTATTTACGAATTTAATCGCGGATTTGGTTTCAGTTTCGATTACTTTAAAGCTTTCTTATGTCACGAGGTTTGATAGTTAGTCTTTTCCGATTTAATTAAATGTAGTGTTGGATCTCACGCTTGCACAAGTTTCAAGCTACCTTTTTGTCTTTATCATTATCAGGTTTACTGGTAGGCTGCCTCGGAAAGTCTATTCCTCCCGCCAAACTGCAGTATAAATGCGCTGCTGTATTCTGGTTTTAAGGGTATTATCACTAGAGTATAGACTGGACACATTGAGCCTTCACATCTTATGTCTCAAGGTGGCGAGCGTAATGGAATAACAAGCATTGCTTTGTAATTCATGGTGTTCGGTTTTGCTACTATCTATAAGTGAACGTATCGCTTACCATCACGCGAATGGCAGGTTCTTCAATGCATTAAAAAAAGTATATAAAATATCCAGCACTTCTCACTTCTCAGTAAAAGCGAGAAAAACATGCTATCTCATCGGTTGCCCCATTTATTTATTGGACCGGAACTATTTAGGGAATGGACGTTGACAACGCTCCTAGTATACTCGTCTTCTTACCGCCATTGTGTTTGTCAGCTGTACGGACTGTTTTGGCTCTGAGGGATTTCAATATTGAATTAGTTATGTAATTTGTATGTTGCGTAATGCTAGAAAGAGAGGGGAATGAATTGGAAGAATAGCGGTTATCTAAGATGAATTTGAACTTATATGTATGTGTACTATTATTATAGTGTAATTTATTTGATGTAATTGTATCTCTATATAGTTTCAAAGAGGATGAAATATTTGTAAAGAAATAAAATATTGTAGGTAATTTATTGATCGTTTAAATTCTGAAAGTAAAATATGATAAAAACATGAGAGTTGTAGTAATATTGCGATGAAATGAAACGTCTATTGACTTACATTGGACCAGTTTAGTCTAATTGGTTGATCACAAGCATGGATATTAGCCATGGGATAACTAATAACGTGATTTTTTAAAACATAATACATCCAACAATCATATACCTAGTTTTGCCCCACACTAAGATCGAGTCTTGTTTTGTGAGTATCAGAAACTACGAGAGACTTTTCGGTCCCAGACCCGAAACAAAAACCTGTGGATCCCACAAATATTCTTCTCGGTTTGGGTATCGAACCAACAGCCATTCGTTTTAAGGCCGACGTCTAATCAATTGCGCCACGGAGGCTGTCGAATATTTTCAAACTTCGACCCTATGAAAGTGCCCAAGTAACATTTTTATTTAATGCTAGTACAAAAAACTCTTCGGAATTTCATCTATAAATAAACATATTTACTGTTAAGAATTCAAATCCTTGGCGTAGCCATCTCTTTAGCGCAACACCTCTCTTTTGAATATTCGATACTCACGTCCCAAACAAAGTAAATACAGGCTTTATTAAAATCAAGTTTAAATCCCACTGCCTACCCTTTGAGGCCGCCGATATACAATTTATGTAACAGATAATTCTCCAGTATAAATCTGGAACTCGCGAAGTTTTAAACGTAAATCGCTCGGCAAAGCTCCATTTAGGGGGATCACAATTGTTACGCCCCCCAAATACCTTTGTAATACCTTTTGTTACAAGTTTTTGTATATTTCATTTTTATAACCTAGAAACGATGGACCTGCGTGCTATTAAAACTCATATATTTTAGATGTCTCTGAATTTTGGTAGTTGAATATCACTGAAAGGTAATATTTCTAGGAGTTTCAAGGATTAAGCTTTGTGAAACATTGCCTTGGCTTGATCGTTCCGAAATTGATTTCATTTTTAAATATTTATTATAATCTACGCATTTCTGGTAAAGTCATGTTTTGTCTTTTTAGAAAGTATTTAAGGGTGGAAAACATATACGGCAAAAACTAATAATAATCATTAGAGCATTCCGTCTTAGCTCATAAACGTGTACTGCAAAGTAGGAAATTGCGCCAATCAATAACGGTTAGTCTAAGATGGTTTAGGCAATAGTTTTAAGTCAATCAGTAATGGACGGCCTCTGTGGAACAGGCGGTTAGACGCCGCCTGTGACACGAGAGGCCGCGGGTTCGATCCCCGCACCGAGAGAAATGTTTGTGCGGCCCACAAATATTTCCTTCGAGTCTGGGTATTTGTGAGACCGAAAAGTCTCTCGTAGTTCCTGATACCCACGACACAAGACTCGATCTTAGTGTGGGGTCAGAACTACGTATGTGACTGTTGGGTGTTATTACTATTATTTTTAATCACTCTACTCTTCCTACGATATTATTGTAAATATGTTGTGTTATAAAAGTTTCCTGGCGATATATTTATTATTTATTAAAGTGCGTACTAGAGGTTTACAGCGTTCATATATAAAACGAAATATTAAAAAATATTTTCAATCGTTAGTACCAGGAATCAGGGCTTCATGGAAAACTTCATTACATTCAAACTAATTATACCTCGAAATATTATCATCCAGTAATTCCAATTTTTGCGTAACGTTCTCAGTTATAAAATATCGTATTCCATAATTTTCATTTAATCAGTTGGCGTAACAGTTCGGCGACCTTTTTTATAATGTGATACTTTTTATACAATAGATCCGGCAAAAAAGCAAGCAGTTCACCTGATGGTAAGTTATCACTGGCTTAATAACATTAAAAACGCTTGGATAATAGATGTGTTGCCGGCCCATCAAATGGGGATAGGAGCGGATATAAAAAACGGTGGGAAGAGGTCCCAATTCCGCTTGTATTGGGCATCCAGCAATCTCAATCAACCAACAGGGTCGGACAATGGATAAACAGAAATTTTGTCAAATAGTCTCTCGTTATTGAAAGGTTAAGAACCATTACTTTAAAGTATGTGTTTTCTTACGATGTTTTCCTTCACTGTTAAATAATATGACAATTTACTAACATAACATACAACTCCTTATTTGATGTATGCTTGGATACGAACCAGCTTTCACTAATTCGCCGGTAATTATTGATTTTATAACTTTATAATTAGTAGCTTCATACTCCATGGGGAACACAACATTTCCTTAAAAATAACACAAAAGCAAGTACAAAAAACAAGAAAATTATTTATATGAAAATAATTTACAAGAAGCGAAGTTTTATTGAGTAACAATCCATTTATTTATCTCTATAATTTCCTTATTTGTGTTTTAAGATAAAAGATATCGAAGGAATTATAATGGTCTCATTTCATACTTCTGACTGCCTCGGAGGCGTAGTTATACTATGGTATAATTACAAAGCTGAGATTTCGGGTGAGAATCCCATGTCTGGCGAAGTTATAGTGGATTTGCAATTCATTACTAGCACGCAATCCGGAATTTGGTCGGCTGATCATAAAATATCGCGAAATTATAAAAAGGGTTTATTCAATTCATAAAAACTCTATCCATATAAAGTGATAAAATAATTTATAACATAATCCTTATTAATGCGGGATCTACTTACTAGATTAACATAGGCTACTAAGATATAACTGGGCTAAAACTTTAGTGAGGATTAATGTCTTAACGCTGTGCTACGTAAGTAACTTAGCGGGGGATTATGTCGCGAACACTACTTAGCACAATACGGCGCCGAGCAGCTTTGTTTATTTAAATAATTCAATTAGTTTAATGCTGCCACTTGGCTTGTATTGTCTTGTGGACTGTCGGTAAACGAACCAGACGCGGCCAAGTACACGATGCTCGCGGGTTCAAATTCACACGCATCTGACATTTCGCAGTCATGTGTGTATTAATTTATATCACCACGCACCATAAAGGTGAAGGAAAACATCGTGAAAAAATCTGCATTACATGGTGGATTATAAAAAATCTATTATGTGTAAGGTCTGCACTAGGCCAGGGTGGTGGACGAACTATATAGCCTAACCACTCACAATCGTATTCTCGATTGTAGAGGAGTCGTGTGACCTGCAGTGGGACGTATATGGGCCTAATACTGATACAGACACTTGGTTATATCGCAATAGTTACGAGGTTAAGAAGTGAGGTAATAGGTCCATTTATCAGCTTGAGTCATTCAAGTTCTTGTTCTGCCAGCCCTATTTGTAAAACTTATATGGTCGTAACACGACTTTTCAGACTTGTTTCAGATGTGTTGTCATGATATTTATTTATTTATTTCAAAAAAACACATTTCAATAGATACATTGGCCACCACTGCTACTGCGGTTTACGTGAGCCACAGACGCTGAGCCTATAAACTAGCATCATAAACAATAAACATTTTTGGAAAAAACGAAATAAATAATTAATAGTAATTGCACGCCGCAGTCTTCCTCTGAAAATAAAGCCTTAGATGGATGTTTTTTAGTGCAGCGACAATTTAAATATCTTTTAATAATCGACTTTAAAGATTCCATTAAATACTAACAACCTCGGATCTAAAAAAGTATATTAAATATAAATCTTTAAAAATAACCTCAGTTGACGGCTGTCTAACTTAGCCTTTCATAGGAAAAAAGGTCTGAATCAATCACGTCGGTTATTGCGTTAGATAGACTTCATATAGCTTCGATATTTTATGAAGCACTGCAGTATGCAAGATTCTTGAAAATATTCTTTAAGTTGCAACGCTATTTGCAAAGGTCCATGTCTCTTTGCATCGTCCAAGTGCATTTTTGTCATAAAAAGTAGTCGTAATCATTATATAAAGCTTTAAATTCTGGTTTCTTATATTCTTAAAGTTGCCTTTAACACAATTCTTTAGATATTTATCAAATAACTAGTTTTTCGTGAGTCATCGAACAGCACCATAGAGTCAAACAGGAGCACGTACGCGTTTGTACCCTAATCTATCTGTCCTTATCTGATCGAATTTATCTTTTAATATGTATTTGCTTATTTGACAATTTATATTTGAGGTGAGAGGACTAATTAACGTGACTGGTAGAATGTCTTGTATAATAAATAACACCAACAGTCACTACAAGTCTGACCCATAAGATCACTTTAGTCTTATGTCGTGGGTATGGCGGCGTTTAAGCGACTGCGAGGAGGCTGGCTGAAATCTGAATAAATCATGTGTATATCAACTTCGGAATTACTGGGACAGGGTGGATTCAGGGTGTTCTCATCTAGATACCAGTGCCGCCCTTAATACGCGCACGGCCATCAGGGGTTTTTTAATTGGTATGCTGGCGTAGGATTTTGTTAGAGGTCGGCTGCCAGATTGACACTGCGGGCGTCCTCAGTGTGTGTGTTGCGGATGTTGATTTTTTCACATCCGCGGCATGCGGATGCGGATTTTTCAAGGGCTCACATCCGGGACTGCGGAAGCGGATGTTTAAGATCTTATATCATATAGTTATGAATGAATCTTGAAATAAACTCTTATTTACGGATTTTATCGTTCTACTATTATCGATTTATTTATGTTAATTTTTATATTTTTAATTCCCGATATTTCGATTATTTAAAGGATTCTGGTCACGGGGCGAATTTAACTAACCGTATTTACAATATTAATTAAAAAGTTAATTTAAATGGTAATCTGTTTTTGCTTTCGGTCTCGCAGAATTAATTGTAGAATCGATCCCTGCTTTTGCAAGGTTCAGCATCTTCTCTTTTGATAATTAATGCATTACCTTCGTTTTGCGGCTTGGGGCTATCCAAGGGTTCGCAACAAGAACACGATTTCATTTATTAAGTAAACACGCGCGGCCTTGTCTGATAACAAGGCGGTTAGGAAGAGGTTCGTAAATTAATCCCACGCTGCAAATAATTGTTCGCTAGGATCATACTTAGTGGAGGGAATAACATCTTTGTGCTATCGCGATGTCTTTAAATTCCTCTAGATAAAACACCTATTAAGAGGATTTTCAGCACATAGAATCTTTTTGATAGGGGTTAGGAAAGAAATTCTTTTGGATACAACTTAAGTGCTACCATTTTATGGCATTTCTCGACTAGCATTTTCACTAGAAGAATATAAATCATAGCATACAACAAACCGCGTCGGATTTCATGAACTATTCTTTATCTCCCATTGGTCAATGTCACGTGCGTGAACGGGCACGCGCGCCATCGTTGGCATCGCCAAATTTCTGTCTTGTTCATTTTTGTATTATCCGGCATCCGCATAACATCAGCATCGAGTATTGCGGAAATGCGATGCAGATGTCAAAAATCTAGTTGCGAAAGCTCCGCAATTTGCGGATGCGGATGCGAATATTCGCAACACCCTGCTCCAGGGTACTGAAAGGGAGGGTCTTTTAGATGTTTGGTTCTTAGAACATTAGCCCCGCTGATTGCTTTAATATTACATAATTAATAGCAGAAATCTTAATTCCGTCGAGCCATCACGTACTGCTGAACACAAACAAATAACAACATCAGTGCTTACACCAACATCAGTATTAACAAATATGGTGAGCTGCGGTACGTCCCATATATCTACTCTGTGGGTTTCTCAGATCATCTGTCAAGGGAATAGGAAACCTCAACACTCCAGTGGTCGACCCGCAAACAACAGTGGGCCGTTTTGCCGTCGACCCCGGTGGGCAACAAAAACTCATAGTACGGAAATTAACATTACATATGAGGAAGTACAGAGTCCTTTCATCAGGATGTTGCAAAAGTCGGCCAAAAGTTTTATTCTGGCATATCAGTGGAGAATTCGACCAATCAGAATCACGAACATTGTAGGATAAAAATTCCTTCATATTTGCTAGATTTTTCCTACTTCCCTCGAATAGGTCATAGCGTGAGATATATTAGCCTAAAGATTTCGCATAAATGAACTGACCAACACCAAAGGATTTTCCATTCAAAACCAGTAGTACTGAGCTGGAGAGATAATAAACAAAATCTTCAGCTTTATATATAATATAGATTGCAAATAGAAAATAACAAAGTTAAACAATGCAAAACACAGTTTTGGTTGTGGGACCGTTCATCTCCATAGCATAATAAGGAAACCAGAAAAGTTCTCTATCTGACGTCGTGCATTAACAAAATTCAAGTTAACATTGAGACAGGTCCTTTATGGTCTTAAATGGGGCGTATTGCTGTGCAAAGTAAACTAGAACTAAGACGTCAGGCTTTTCACAGGAAAGCATTGCAATATCAATTACGTGTACATGTAAAAAATTGAAGTTTCGTTTATGATGGTAAAGGTTTGAAAGGTTTTTTCTTGGCCCAAATTAAAGCCAATAAATTAAAACCGGACAAACGAAAACTTGGTAGCTGAGTTCGAATCTGACCAACACAGTAGGGGTTCAATGGAGCCTATAATACATTTTCGGTTTGGAGTGATAATTTTTACAACCTTTTCTCTTTTGTACAGTGATCTTTTTTGTTAGAAGAAAACCATTATTAAAACGTTATGTGCCTAAGAAAAGAATAAAATAACACCCAAAGTCACATACATAGAAATAAAAATATATTACGATTTTACGGGATTTCTCGGTTGTTAATTTTTACATTTTTGAGTCCGCACGTTTGGATGACTTACAGCGTCGTGGTCCCGGGGGCGGATCAGATGGAGTACGGATCGGATCTGGAGCCGTAATAATAGTTTTATTTCAATGTGTAAACATTCGCGTAAATTAAGGAAGAAAGCAGTAGTCACATACATAGCCTGACCCAGTCTAAGATCGAGTCTTGTGTCGTGGGTCATAAGAAATTACGACACTTTCGTCTCACTAACAACCCAGACCCGCAACCAATATTGAGGTTCACAAATATTTGTGCAGGGATCGAATCCGTGGCCTCTCGTTTCACAGCTGGCTCTCACCAACTACGCACGGGAGGCTTTGTCCCCTATGTATGTGAACTCTCCTCTTTAGTCGGTCCTCATTATTGAGTGACCGGTGACTCAATTATCCTATGAGTTCTTTCTACCCGCGTCGGTCTTTGCCTTTCATTGGGTACTCGAATAAGTAGATTAGGCAAAGGTGGACGCCACCGTAATGTAATTTTATGCTTGTCGTCAAACAAACGCCTGAGTGCTTACTCCGGTTTATAGACCAAGACGAGCAAACTCTTGGGCATTTTATACTTTCAAAAAAAGTAGAGGAATTGGGTGTGGGTGCCTACCTCGTAGTAGTCCAAATTTTCAATACTGTACGTATTTAGACGCATAATCCAAAAGGATCTTATTTTATTGCTATAAGATTTACACAAGTGCGTTTGATACGCTGATACGCATCTTACGGATCGCACGACTATAAAGAATATTATAGAGCGCCCATTTGTACGTACGAGCCGGAGATAGATGTTAGACGCTGCCTTGAAAGCTGACAGTAGGTTGGTAAAAAATAGACAAAGTCATTATGCGAACATTTATGACTTAATTACTGCCATTCATTATACGCTAAGGGCAGGGGGAAGGTATAGTGTTGTTGTAGCCATTTCTATACAATTGTCGTTGGCAAATGAGGTTTTCAAGTCTCAAAGTGTCTCGTTACTTACTGCGCCTGACGGAAAAGCGAGGACGCCAATTTTTTTTGTTTTGGGCCATCTTTTCTTACGTAAATTGCAGTCTTGGAGATAATTCAATTAAGGAACAGTACTAAAATGGATAGTAAAATTAAAGTAATATTGACTAAGGAAATTGGCTTGCGGTTATGCAATTTTTTGCTTTAGCAATGTGTTTTTTTTTTATTGAAATGAATGACAGCAAGACGTTCGTGGATGGTAAGCGATTCTACACCGACATACTCATCAGCACACCATTCCACTGCGCTCGCCATCATAGACATAGATGTTAGTCTCAATATGTCCAGTAGTTACTCGTGGATACAAGTTCCTTCAATCCGAAACACAACAGTGCATTTACGCAGTGTTGTTGTCACGGGGGAAAAAAGAATTGGTGGTACCTACCCAGATGGCCTACCCCATATGAAAGACCTACACCAGTAAGAATGTGATGACAATTTTATGTTCACTGCCTCACCTCGTACGGATTTCTCGAATATATGCAAGAACAAAATCGCACCCGATCACAATAATATAATTTTATTTATTTTCAACTTCTATTCTACGTTTACCTGCCTAAGCAAAACACATACAAAAAGGTAAAAATAAATACACAGATTCAAATTAAACTTAAATTAAAAATATCTCAGGATTTTAATTAGTCTTAGAAACTAATTCTGATTTTGACTACTGCCCCTTCAACCTAGGTGTAATACCTGGTTGAAGAGCAGAATTATTATTTGCTTTACATTGGTACAAAACCAATTGTTTAATTACACAAAAAAAAAAAAAAGGAAAAAGAAATAGGACCTTTGACACAAGTGCGAAAATTTCAATAGCAAATGGGTTTGTGTTCTAGTATTGAGAGTGTGTATGTGTTATGTGGTGTGTGTGGGGTGTATGTGTGTGTTTCATCAAATACTGTTTGCTACTATTATTAAATATTAAACATTGTAGATGACATAGATAAAAAGAATATACTTATAATTCAGCAGAAAATCAGTTTTTCTGTTGATCTACTTTGGTTGTGTGAAGCTGAAGTAGCCCAATTCGAACTTACTCTTGCCCTAATATTTGTTACGAGTATATATGTCCAATTGGTGTTAATTTATGTATATTTGGGAACTTAGTACCAAAATAATGATGGGTAGCAAACACTGTTCTAGAGCTTTCAACTTGATAAATCCGTGGTATTCTACGTGATATTGTGAAAGTGGAATTAAGGGTGCAGAGAATGCTACGCCAATGTGGAACCCAGGAGGAATAAAAAGAGGTGTAAACAGAAGAAACTACTAACCCCATATAAGCTGTTCAGTTGGGTATCTGAAAGGTTACACAGCATTACCGTTAGTATTACTCTATGAAGCATTTCCAGAAGGGAAGTAATAAAGTTTTGGATGTCCATCCCCACGCGGGTTTACAATATGATCATAAAGATGACACATGCGTAATACACAATTTTTTTAGAGATTCAGGAGTCAGCTGAAATTCTAAGTACGTTCTG
>WUWR02000012.1:0-100939 GCA_009982885.2 Hyles vespertilio | reverse complement strand
CCTATGAGTGGTATTTAAACACTTTGGCAATAAAAAGATTTATTACAAGGCTATTAAATTCAAACATCTCCCTGTATGTTCTTCATAAAATTACCCGAAATTCCGAAGCAATAAAAGCAAATTGAATTTTTTTTATCTTATCATTCAGTTATTTTCCAACGTAAAAGAAATAATTTGGAATGTTCTCACTTAGGCTGTAATTTAAGAGCACAAATTCAATAAACGTTGATGGCTTTGTGTTGAAAGAGAGCTGGATATTCTCGTGAATTTGAAGAAGAATTAAAAACAAACATAAACAGAAACAAGAAGAGTGATTTAAAAAAAGACATTGGTATGTTATCCAGCGTAATAATACTCAAGTCGAAAACTTTGTGGGGAGTGAAACTTTTTAATTATGTTGCCTTACTTCGGTATCGGTTTTCATTATTAGTTTAACCAATTTGGCGGGCAAGGAATCTCGAGGCCCATAACTCCAGCGCCCGGACTATATAAAAATAGTCGATAATACAAAGTGATCGGTTCGATTACCATTAACTTTAATATCGAGCAAGGCGAATTCAAACGTTAATCGCCTACTTAACGTAAACTAAGTTCCCTTTTCGCGCGACATTATTACTACAATACCCGGGGGATAATTATGCTTTCCTTCCATTTTCGTAACGGGAAGGGCCAGCGGCACTAATTGTTACCTTTCCTTGCGCGAGAACTACACGAGTAAATTTTATTCAATAAACTGTGCGATAAGTAGTCGAATGAATCACTCACTGAAAATATGTGATAGGTTCAGGTACACGGCACAATTACGAAACTTTAATTACGGTAAAGGGGCACAAAGCCAATTATGTTCGAGCCGAAAACATAATAAAAATGTAAATTGCCAATCATATTGTCGACGGCCGACATTGCGGATTCGATTCGCAAGAGCGTCGTCAAAACATTTTATGCGCCCCCGCATTTGAGGGAATTTATTCACATTTATGTATCGCATAAACATTGGAATATTAATGTCAATTACGCCTTGTAAGGAAGGTTTTAATTAAAATTGTCCTACTTCCTCTTATAATTAATTTTTATTTAGCAGTTTTTTTTAATAGTCTTCCCTAATTATGTTCATAAAATTGTTCGCACTGAACGAAGCTTTTTCATTATTCCTGTGCATTAAAGTTTTATTCGTAACATTCATTTATCAACAAATCCCTTTGTAGAAAGTATAAGTCATACGATAATCTAATACCATTGTCAGCTAAAGGAGTACCTTTTTAACGTGGACTACACTCTATGCAGAAACGCTGTAGCTAATGACCTCTTTTTACCTCTAAAACCATTTCTGGTAGACGCCTAATACTGCACTTTTGCTACTGTCCATGCGCAGTCGTATCAGGCGAATGGCTAGTAGACTCCACACCCGTTGCAATAATAAATAAAGAAAAGCCTCCCCTGAGATTTATTTATATTTTATTTTATTTATTATAATCACCAACCAATATAACACATAACATTTATATAAAAAGACATATGTGTCCTGCGTGCATCTTCAATTACAGGAAAGTACAACTTGCACGGAGTTAGTTAACAACATCAATATTAGTGCAACAATAATTCCAATAAGAATATGGATGAACAGTCTGCTACTAAATTAGACTTATCTAGGGCTCTTTAATTTATTAAAATTTTTAATTAACAATTGTGAACAATTAAGAAATGTAACATAACACTATAACTTATTGAGAGACTGTGGCCCAAAACTAAGCGCAATGCTTGTATTTTGGGTGCCTGAGTTGGACTAACGTTTATAACAAAGGTTTGCAAATTGTGTGTGTGTGTATGTGTTGCGCATTTGTTTTATTTGTAGAAAATATTGTTTTCGGTCTCCTCATAGTTAATGGAGCTAAGCCATTTTTTTACCAATTTTTGACAAGAATATTTTGAAACATGCTTTATTTCACAGTATTTGCTGACAACATTGTATATGTGTAGATGTAAATAATGAGAACTATGTCTGGCCATCAGCGACTTACGCGAGGCAAAGGGAGTGAGAACACACGCTTATAAATAAGCCGAGATAGTCAGGTTTTGTCTTTACATTTTATGTACATTGAGCACTGCTTTTATAATGAATAGGTGCCTTACTCGGAGAACAGGAAACTCTTTATAAAGAACGTCGTAGGAAAGCGGATAGGATTTTTTAGCAAAACTTTTATGACTGCTCTTTGTGCCCTTTCTAATTCCAAGAATATGGTTTTGCTGGCCCCACCCCATATGGAAATTCCGTACTGCAAGGTGGATTGACAGATAGTGTGGAAGACTATACGGAGGGTTGCGCTTGGAGTACAATAGCGTAATTATGTTTTTTTAGTTTTAATTTTTTTTTCATTGTTTAATTTTCTTTCTTTTTCGTCAGCTTGGTGATCAATGCTGGAAAAGCTTTTCTCACATCACGCCGAGTTTGTGTCAGTAAATGGTATCAATACCATCCCTGTCAAGTTTACCCAATCATATAGTTTAAACGACCTAACAGTTTGGTTCTATCATTTACAAAATCCAATATTGGTCAATATCGTGATGAGTAATTACTAATTAGAACTCTTTGTTGGTTAATTCCTGACTACGCTCAATGTAAATGTTTGCTTATGCTGATATCGAATTCGTATCCACTTGCATCTCACAATGGAGTTAATTAACTGAATGAAGCAATCATTGCAGTATTTTTAATTACTAAGATTAATTAATAGGGATTCCTAAATTAAATACACATATCTGTTCTTGTCTTTATTTTTCTATTTTTACTGTTTTATAAGTATAGATTTAACTCCGAACAAACCATCATCATTAAAAATATCTTCGACAAATTAGGTGAGTTTGTCCAATGACTTGAGATTTTTTTTATGAACAACCATAAAATGTAATAAAACGATAAAAGGTAAGAGTTTAAAATAGTTCACACAATTAAGAAAAATAATAATGTGTATGTAGGTAATCTACATAACACTACGGGATTATTTTGTATTTGGTGGCATTTCTGGCCATTCATTTTGGTGATTTCGACAATTTCGGCGAACATAATTTAATAATTATTGGGTACATTTTATGATAGGCGGTGAGATAGATGCATTCGAAGAGGCGTATGCTGGGCAAAGTAAAAGAGCTTAATCATTAAGGTGATTGGGTCCCCCCCCCCCCCTCCCTTCCATATTCTAAGAGGGAAGTTCTTTTGAAATGTGGTCGAAATTGACGATACTAATGTTTCAATATCTTCAATGCCACTGTAGAAACGTTTTCACTTAATAGAATGAAATCCAACAATATAAAGTGTTCTTACACCTATTTTGTTATTGCTTGAATATATAAAATATGCAAGAAATAATATATTTAAATAATCATATACTTATGTTAAGGAGTTTACTTTAAATTTTTTGTATTACATATTTTATAAAAGCTTTTGGATTAAAGTGTAAAATCTTTTACAAAAATGTGTAAAGTAACAGAGCGTAGGTGAGAAACGCAACATGGACTTAAATCAGGACGAATAAAATTTTCATCCTACTAGCTTTCCTCCTTCTAGCACTGGTGGTAGGTCTCTCATATGTAAGAGGCCATCTAGGTAGGTACCACCGCAATGTCTATTTCTCCCGTGAAACAACACTGCTTAAATGCACTGTTGTGTTTCGGATTGAAGGACATTGTAGCCAGAGCAACTACTGGACATATTGAGACTTAACATCTTATGTCTCAGGATGGCGAGCGCAGTGGAGTTCGCCTAACTTAGCGGATCCCTGGGATTATTTTTCGCGCTAAATTAAATATTTTTATTTGAAAAACCGCAGAGAAAAAAGATCACAGAGAAGCAAACCATTATTTATAAAACTACGTTTAAATTGTATGGCACTTGATTTTTGAATCAATATATCGAAATGGAAGACCTTACAAATTACTTAATAATTATTAGGTTTTAAATCCTTTTTTTAATTTATTTAACTAGACAAAGACTTTAAATAGACTAGACAAAGCAACTACAATTAAATTTACGGTAAGTACAAAGCAGTATAGCAATATCTAGGGGCTCCAGGTAATTTTATCAATTCACACTGATTGACACAATTATGTCGGCTTGCTGTCAATCCCTCTCTCTCCCGCTGGTTTCGATCTAGATATAACTACACAGATTGAATCTAAAAATGGGTAACTGACGCGCTTATTACCATGGTACTTATCACAATTCTTAAATTCTTTTAATTATCAAAAGACGCGAAAGCAATAGTTGCTATCTCATCACGAAGGCACATACCTCAACGGTAATTAAAGTTTCTCGACTGGTTTAAAAATAACACCGGAATACTCAAACGCTACTTTAATATTAGGTTACACTTAACTCCAATTGTATTAAATTTTCAATTGTACACTAAGCGATAAATGTAACCGCGCTTATTGTTCTGCGGTGAACTCTCTTACTTTAAACCAACATAGCTATATTAACTATCTTCCCACAACGTTAATGTACAGTAACGCAGACAGATGATTTCACGACAGATTTTAACGGCTTATTATAGCATTACACGTACTGCGGTGGCTTCGGAATGAGCCAACATTTGTGTAGACTCTATAGTGTCAGATAAAAGGACCTTTGCGCAAGTAATGAATTGAAGTGAGCGGGAGTCAAAGGAAGTATTGGTTTTATGCTTTTTTCTACTCTGGAGAAACTTTTAACTATTTTTATTACCCTTTTTTGTAGTCTTTTATTTAGTTAGCTCTCAAATATGAGTTATATTAAGTTTATAAAACCGGCCAATGAGGTAATTACCTGGTGGTAGGTCTCTCATATGTGAGAGGCCATCTGGGTAGGTACCACCGCAATGTCTATTTCTCCCGTGAAACAACACTGCGTAAATGCACTGTTGTGTTTCGGATTGAAGGACATTGCAGCCAGAGTAACTACTGGACATATTGAGACTTAACATCTTATGTCTCAGGATGGCGAGCGCAGTGGAATGTTGCTACTGTTTATGAGCGGTCGTATCGCTTACCATCAGGCGAACGGCTTGCTCGTCTCGTCATTCATTGCAATAAAATAAAAAATACCGTCCAGGTGCAAACTGCAATGGCCTATACTTTGAGTTTCAAAAACACTCAAAAACGAATGAACACTTTTAGTTACGAATACAAAGGCTCAAGAAATAAGAAATGTACCTGCAATTAAAAGACACAATAGTTTAATTATAGTAAGCATGAAAGGGTAATAACAATGTGCTCCTTAACTGCATATTGCCTTTATACCTACCGCGTGTCATCTTTCCAAAACGGTGAATCTGTAGAAAACTGATTTAATAATAACAAATAAAAGCTGTGAGCACAAAGATGTGTCATCCGTCTTGATAATAAATATATGTTTGGAATTCCGAGTCGAACAAAACGGTGAAATAAAACCCCGATAATTTAAAAAATAGAGCAATAGAACAACATTTTATCTGCCGGCCTCGGATCCATTAATCCAAATGTCCGTGCCCGATCACGTTCCATGCCAATTGGATTTTTTCTTTTCTTTGGGTATAGGCGACTAACTGCACAGATCCTGCCATCCGTAGAAATTTCTGCCAACAAAACTCCTACTATTTTCGGCCTCTTAATCATTAAAATTGAAATATTTGTGTTCTGTTCCTTTAGGAATTATATTACCGGCATCCGAATTTCAAAATGGAAATCGTCAAAGCGATCGTTTAATTGAATCCACGCTGTAATAACTGTTCAATTAATTTACTGTCGAAACGTAATCTTCGATTTGTATATTTGGCTAATGACGAGGCACTTTATAGGCTGAATCGAATCTGTTTGTGGATTGACATAAATAAATCAACAATAGAAGTATCGAATTATAGCTTAACGATTTTCTCCGAGGGCGACGGGACAAAGAAAGGGGCTCACATTATTGCGCTCTTACAATATTAAGATAGATTTATATGGCGGGTGTTATGGTTCCGTAATACCACAATTAGCGTAACCTTTCAGCAGTAAACACCATATGAATAAACATGATTACAATATTTTTTTCTATTTTAACACTATTTTAAATCAATAATAATTTAAATACACCCAATAGTCACATATATAGCCCGGATCCAACTCTAAGATCGAGTCTGGTGTCTTAGGCATCAGAAATTACGAAAGCTTATTTGTTTTCACAAATACCCATACCAGAAACAAATACATGTGGTTCACACAAACATTTGTCTCTAAGCGGGGATCGAACCCGCAGCCTCTCGTTTCACTGCTGGTATTCAATTAACTAAGCCACGGATGTTGCCTATCAAAATATGTTCTAATAAATAAGCGGGTATGTTTATCTTGTTGGGAGGCCTATTGTTTCACCCTCAATGTTGGCTTGATTCTAAAATCATGGAGGTATTAAGGGTCTATAAGGGTAATTTCTTAAAGATCTTGATTGAATCGATGGCATTAGTATGCAGAGTATAGCACTATTAGAATATTGTAATCTTTTTTATTTCAAGGAATGGCGAGACGAGCATCCCATTAGCCGGATGGTAAGTGATACGAAAACTCATGGACAGTACCAAAACCAAACAACACCATGCATTTCAAAACAATGCTTGGCATTCCACTGCGCTCGCCATCCTGAGACATACAAGACATACATACATACATTCATTGTAAGATGTCAAGTCTTAATATTTCCAATAGTTACTCTGGCCACAATGTAATTCAATTCGAAAGATAACAGTGGATTTACACTGCTGTTTAGCCGGAAAAATAGACATTGCGCTGGTACCTATCCAGGCGGCATCTCACATATGAGAAACCCACCACCAGTTAATCTTATTTGACACAAGTCAAAAGATACAATTCAAAATAATATTCAGATATCTAACACAACAGACAACAAAGAAAACCGTAAACTCAGCCGCAGCGTGAAGAACCGAAATAAATCTAAGATGATCGCTATCGAGTTAGCTCTGTGAGTTCCAGAACCAAGTTTAGTTAATGCATGTCTCCAAGATTTCGCTTAAATACACTGAAAGATTTAGTACCAAGAGAACCGTAAAAACGCTATCTAAATATCGTAAATCGACAAGGGCGAATGGTAATCTAATCGTAAATTAAACGAAGTACAGCGGTACCAGCAACATGATCACTGATGCAGATCATATTAAATAAATGGCACTGAAATGGAATTTCATCAATTTGAGTGCTCCTTGTTCAGGATGTTGGCAGCGAATCAGTGAACCGTGACTTTCTATTATTATTATATTCTTTTCTTCTTTATTATATAAAAATAAGTCGGGTTTTCCTTCCTGACGCTATAACTCCGAACGCACGTACCGATTTGGCTGATTTTGGTCTTGAAATATTCGTGGAAGTCCTGGGAAGGTTTAAAGAGTGAGAAAAATCGGAAAATTTCTAAGGAAGATACTAAAAACCTTATGTCTTTTGGGTATCGTTCAAGCGTGAAGCATCCAGCCAATATAGGATGATCTTTGTTTATTTGACGGGAGACGTAAAAGACGGTCAAGCTTCAACTACCATCCAACATAAAATGATCTATCTTTCCATTGTCTTTCATTGACGGCTGACGAAAGTAGAACAAATTCAAAAAAATTGTACCATCGTGTATATAAATTATCTAGATACGGCGTCTTGCGCGTAATTTTGTTAAAGTAAAATAAAACGATGTCCATTTCTACCAAAATAGCCCATTGTTTTTTGAGATTATTGCAACAGTTTTAAACAAGGTGTACTCTATCAAAGCGTTTTGCAGGAGTACACCAAAATCTATCTAAATATAATTTTTCGTTTTCTAAAGGACATTTTTTTTTTAATGATACTTTTAGATGCGCTGGAGGATAAATTTAAATTCCGCATTATATTGTTTTCAGACTCAAGAATAAAAAAAATATTGGTACGTTGACTGCCGTATCTAGACATTATAAAGAAACGATATGCAGTTTTATATTTTAAATATTTGTTCTATTACTTACGTCACCTGGTAAGGCAGTTATGAAGGTTTTATTAATTTGTATTTGGTAACGTACTAGAGCGACTGCCAACAAGGTTACGAAGGTCACGGGTTCAAATCCCAGGGCACACCTCTGACTTTTCGGATTAATTTCTACGTGAAATAAAATTCGCCAACCCGCACTAACCCAGCGGATGGACTATTAATATAAAATGAATCGCAAAATGTGTTGATAAGCGCATAACTCAACAACGCCTGGACCAATTGGCCAATTTTGTTTTTTAAATGGTTATTATTATGTTATTATTACTTTATTATACGGAAAAACAGCATTTTGGGTGCTGAAATAAGCGAAGGAATATTGGATGGACAATAAAAAACGCTATAAGTTTTTAATATCAAAATTTCGTTAGCCATCCTTTATATGTACATGTATATGGAGAGACGGGATATTAATAGAGTGGAAGGTGCGGAGAGGGGGGATAGCTGACAGATTTGATAGGACGAAATGTAAATGCACGTTATAAGACGGGATGGATAATAAAGAGAAAGGACGGGCGGATCGGGAAGAGACTGAACAGACGGATGAGACGGGATTGAGCCGGATAGTAGGATAGCTACGTCAAGTTTGTTATACAAGAGTTTATTTACGAAAAATAACATGTATTTGGTGTGGGTGGAATCAAAAAATATAGCACCCAGGCGAAGCTGTGTCGGGCTATTTAAGAGCGTTTATACCCTGTGCGCGCTTTTTGGCTTAAAAACAGGACTTTTCAAATGAGTTGCATTAGCCACCAATAAACAATTTAAAGGAAAACTAATTTGTACTATTTTAGAAAAGTTTGTCATCTAGGGATTTTGGTGGAAAACATTATAGATTGATGGATAATTTGTGAGTACTATAAGGATTACTGAACACAAGTTTCGTTATTTAGGCTTTAACTGGCAATTTAGAAGCTTAAGATATCCGAAAGCACTAAATATAAGATGAAAATAAAAATATTATCAGACTAATAAGACCCTTATGGAGGGATTTTGCTGAGGAAAAATAATCTTTTAGTGTTTTAGTTCCTGAAAAACAAAAATAAACAATGCGAAATTATTCAGAAGCTCTCGTCAAGAACATATTTTTTTTCACCAACTTATCGTACATAATTTTTTATAGCAATGCATATTATAATAGAAGAACATCTTATCAATAACTTGCCATTTTTATATTTCAACAAAATTAGTTTTCATGTTTTCTGCAAATATTTTAAAAACCACTATAAAACACGCTGTCCGACGTGGCTCAAATCCGACCGCCGCAAGGCCTTCTAGAGGGAGGACGTATCGCTCGTCGCTCCGGCCTGGATGCAGTCGATTATTGCGCGCGTAGTGAAAATAGCCACGCGCGGACTGCGATTACCACATCTTAGTACTTTGGTAGTAAAATATTTAATTATTTTATTACCTACAATGCTTTTGTAGTGAGTATAAATTATGTTTCAGGTATATAATGGGATGTAATTCCGAGGCTAAATTATGTTATGTATTGTAATATAAAATTAAATATATTTCGTAATTGTAAGGGGTTGTAAGGCCCCTAACACTATTTATGTGTTCGAACACGAATGATTAATAAAACGTCCGTAGTGTCTACTGATTGAACACTGATTTGAATGCAACTAACAATGTAATTATAACGAAAGTATGATTACTATCTTAATTTGTATTATTCTTGCTTGCACAGTAATATTTGTCTACTTATAATGCAAATAAAATATTTTTATGATATTATATTACAGTTACATTTCAATAGAATATTTGAAGCGCACGGATCAAAGTTGTTGAGTGAGCCGATTTTATAGCGAGCCGACGCGGCAGCTCTACGCACACAGCTTTGGTCGCTTATGTGTGCGTGAAATTAACAGAAGAAATACATATAGTTGACTTGCGCGCAGGTGTATACGCTCTTAACTATGCTTAAAAAATGAATATAATATTAATCATATGTATATGTTATGGGCCAAGTGATTAATGCGGGCAGTATTCATAATGCCCGGGCAGTATGAATATTGCCGAGCCATATCGGGCCAAGTGATAAATTACAATCTAAACTCACCTATTTTCACATGGCCGGGGATTATGAATATGATGATCGGGCAATGTGATTATTTTGATTATAGGGATTTTTTACATGCTGCGCTGCTGAATTGTCGCATCTGCGATAGACCCATAAATTAGAAAGGTTTGAATTGATCTGCTTATGTTAAGTTGTTTTTTAACGTCTGAAACATTATCTTCAGAAGAAAATTAGTTGTACCCACTTTATGGATCAGTTAGGTCGACTGTGCCCCAAAACCGACTCGGAACACCCGACGTCACGTAGTCTTTTGGCTACCGACCCTAGAGTGTATATAAAAAGCCAGAGGCGCGGAGGGGAGAGCAGCCCCCCCCGCTGTATCGAAGGATAGGCAAACCGTGCGAGCCGCAGCGGCTGAGGCTGGTCGCGCGAGGCGACCAGCAAGCCGAAGCTGCGGAGGGTGAGCATGGTTGCCTATCTTTTGTTACGCAGGGCGAAGTGGCTGAACTTCCCGTAGCGCCGGAGACCACGCAGAAGCTAATTTGTATTGACAAGTGTTTTAAGGTTCTTAGATTTACGCGAATGTTACACATTGAAATAAAACTATTATTTACGGATTTTATCGCGGATTTGGTTTAATTTTTACATATTTACATTTTACAGAGCGGACGTCTAATACCTTAGTCCGCCCCGTGACACGAAAGCTGTAAAGTAATCGAAACGTCGGGAACTCAAAAATGTAAAAATTAAACCAAATGCGCGATAAAATCCGTAAATAATAGTTTTATTTCAAAGTGTTTTAAGGGTTAGGTTGCTATAAATAGATATTTCTCAGGAATGGTGCGTTACCTTTTCATGGGAGTGGTACCAGGGGAGGTGCGACACTCCCCCTCCCCTCCACTCCTCCCAACCCACCTCATCGTGCTGCCCTATCCTAAATTCTACCACTTCGGCTCATTTTGATTCGCTTTACATCACTCTGCCCAATAGGCACTTGGCATTATTCAAATGCCCGGGCAATGTGATAAATTGATTGGTTATAATCACATTGCCCGCTCTTATTGGGCATTATTCATATTGCCCGGGCATTATGAATAATGCTTGATTAATCACTTGGCCCATAACATATATAAACTAAGCCACGGCGGAGCGTGGCCGGGTCAGTAGTCTAAAATATAAAGATATCGAGTCGATGCCTTTCAACGCAGACTTGGTAAAACTCTACAGTAGTGGAGTATGGGCCGGCATTTATGCTATAATTAAAGTTGTCTATGGTGAATTTATTATCTATAGCCACAAACCTATATTTTTTTATAAAACAAGCTACAAGGAATTCGCTATTGTACTCTTATCGAAAACCTTCCCTTAAAACCAGGACCTAGCACAGCCCCTATAAATACGAACGCTTACCGAGACTAGGTTTTTTTTTTACTCTGTGCGTGGCGTTCGGACGTGGCGGTTATTGCTGTGACTTTTAATTATAATTCAATTATTTAAAATTAATTATACGTTTGTAGTGATGTTATTTTTCTTTTAAAATAAAATCATTTTCCCTTCTGATCGATAAATCAGAAGTGGGATAGACCACGTGTCTTTAGAGTTTTTGGCCGTCATTTTTTAGTTGTTTCGTGTATTTTTTTTTATGCTAACATGTCACACCGTCAGTCGAGAAACAAAAGACGTGATAGTTCTCGCCAAACGCCGTCGTGACCGATCAAATTCGCGAGATAAACATCGTTCTAGGCGTCGTTTAAATACATCGCCACGTGATAGGCGTCGTACTCGTGACCGTTCCGTTGATTTAGAGGTTATGACACCCAGGCGACGTGAAAGCCAGCAACTTGATTCCCATAACCGTAGTACGTTAGATCTTATTCTTGCGAGGTTAACGGCAATTGAGGGCACCTTGCCATCTACGTCTGGTTAGTATCACACCGTCGCATCCGAGCACCGAACGCACGTGCAGTTATCTGGGCATACATCTGCACCATCGCCATCGCACTGGTAAAGTAAGTGTGCCTGAGGACCGTCCGAACTGCGCCATGCAATCCGTTGGCCGAGGGAAGCGCCGCCGCTCGACAGGACGACGCAACGGACAGGATTGTTGGAGCTTTGACGGCGTTATCGAGAGTAAGGTCTCAAATTATTATATTTCACCCTTTGACCCGACTGTGCAAGAGTTTGACGTATGGAGTGCTGAAGTTGATCGTGCTAAAGAGCTAAATAGCTGGGATGATCGGGAGTGCATCGGGCGTATAGGTGGTAGTTTGCGCGGTGACGCTAAATCGTGGTTAATGATTGGGTAACAAATGGACCGTCTTGGAGCCAATTTCCAAAGCCGAATTTAAATCTTTATGCCCGCGTAACATTGACGTAGCTACAATATTATTTGATGTAATGAATACCGACTCGAGTAAATTCACGACATACGCGGAATACGCTCGTAAGTCACTTTTACGTCTAAATATTGTCACGGGCTTGTCAGAAGAGTTAAAGGTTGCTATTGTCACACGCGGCATACCGATATCCATGTTAAGGCTGCAACAACAAATGCTAAACCCTCGTCTAGACAGTTAGTGAATTTTTATCTGCTTTCACTAAAGCCCACGCTCCCTCAAACTCCAACAATTTTGCTCGTTCCGTTAAAGTAAGCGCGCACCAGTCGCAGAAACGCGAGTTTAATAACAAAGACACTATTAGATGCCGTAACTGTGGTAAAATTGGACATCTGAAACACCAATGTTATCGTAAACTTATAACAGATCGACACCGTACCAATCGAGTTCTACTACATCTAAACCGATACCTGCCGTCGCGATTGATAATAAAGTTAAACAGTGCTCTTTTTGTACGGGCATACCGCGGAATCTTGTTTCAACGCAGCGGTCGGTAGCTCACGGTAGGACCGGAGTAAGTGAAGTAAATTTTTGCTCCGAGCCGATCCCGAACGAACCAACGTGATTCCGGCGGTAGTTCAAAAGTACCAGTGACGTGTTGATTGACTAGTGGCTCTGATATCTCCTTGATTTCTGAAACGGTTCTCCAAACACTTTGAATTAAATAGAAAACCATGTTATTGAGTAATGCGAGGTATAGGAAGTCAAGAGATTCGAATCTACTTCTTTCGTGGGACTATTATTCAACTGCCAGAGATTTCAGTGGCTGCCAGAGTTATATGTAGTTCCGGCCGAATGTATCAGGCGCTCCTATCTTGATTGGGATAGATATTTTAAATCGCAAAGGATTGACTTATATTAGAACCAATGTTGGACAACGTCTAATTAGGTCTGATGTTCCACTAGTAGAACACTTCTCCTCAGATTGGGATGTTAGAACACCTCTACTAGGCGAAAAGAAACAGCAATTACTCGAGTTGATCAGGGAATTTTCAGATTCATTTGTTAGTGGAACAGCAACTACCACAGTGAATACGGGTCGCATGGAGATTAAATTAAATTCCAATGCACCTATAAATCAAAGACCATATAGACTTTCCGTTGACGAAAAAAATAGGGTTCGCGATATTGTTAACGATTTGCTTTCTAAGGGTATAATTCGAGAATCACAATCGGAATACGCAAGCCCTATTATTCTGGTTAAGAAAAAAGGATGGTAGTGATAGGATGTGTCTGGATTACCGCGCGCTCAATTCTGTTACCGTAAAGAGAGATTCCCTTTGCCGCGAATCGACGACCATATAGATAAACTCGGTAAGTACACATTCTTCACGAGCCTTGACATGGCTACTGGCTTTCACCAAGTGCCTTTAAAGATGACGCTTCCATAAGCAAACGGCTTTTGTCACCCCCGATGGGCATTTTGAATATCTGAAAATGCCCTATGGACTTGCCAATGCTCCTATTGTATATCAGCGGATTATATCAAAACACTGAAGCCCTTCATAGACGCGGGTAAGGTTTTGACATATATTGATGACGTTCTGATTCCGTCCAATACAGTTGCCGAAGGTCTCGATACCTTGCGTGAGGTTTTACAGGTACTGACTTCTGCGGGATTTTCAGTCAATTTAAGAAATGCACCTTTTTAGCCACTGAAGTCGAGTACTTGGGTAGACTGATTGGACATGGTCAGGTTCGGCCGAGCCCCGGCAAGGTTGAAGCACTTATTAAATCACCGAAGCCAACAAGTGTCAAAGAGGTTCGTCAGTTTCTTGGCCTTGCGGGATATTTTAGACGATATATTGCGGGATATTCCTCCAAAACTGCATGTATTGCTAAACTACTCCGAAAAGGTATTCCGTTTAAGTGGGGCGCCGAACAGGACACTTCTCGCGACTATATCATACATTGTTTGACGAATGAACCAGTTTTAGCGATTTTTGACCCAGAGTTGCCTACAGAATTGCACACCGACGCCAGTGCTGTGGGACTTGGTGCAATTTTGCTGCAGGAGCATGCCGGTAAGAGAAAGAGAGTTGTTGGTTACTTCAGTAAATCTACTCAGGGTGCCGAGTCGAGGTATCACAGTTACGAATTAGAAACTTTGGCGGTGGTTCGAGTGTTACAGCATTTTCGTCATTATTTAATAGGCATTAACTCAAAATTGTTACCGACTGTAATTCGCTCAAACTCACCCAAAGAAAAAAGGATTTGGTGCCTCGGGTCGCGCGCTGGTGGATTTACTTACAGACTTTACACTTGAGTACAGAAAGGGTGTCCTTATGCAACATGCAGACTACTTGAGCCGGCATCCTCCTGTGCTGTGTCTCATATTCGCAACCCTAATAACTGGGCAAAGATCGCTCAAACTGCTGATGAGGAGACACAGGATTTGATGAGTAAGTTAAGGGACGGATTTACTTGATGCCTCTAGAGATAAAAAATGACTTGTTGTATTATAAACATAACGCCACTGGTTCTGAACGCGTCTTTAGTTTCGTGCCCAAAGGTTATAGGCTTAGCTTGCTAAGATATTTCATGACGAGCATAGTCACATAGGCGTGGATAGGACTACTGATTTGATATTACGAAACTTTTGGTTTTCCAGGTTTACGCCAATTTGTTAGAAAATATATTGGTCATTGTCTTGTGTGCTTATCACACAAGAAGTACCTTCGGGTCCTTCACTGCCAATAGAATCTTGGACTAAGCCTGAGATTCCGTTCTTAGTTATACATACTGATGTACTGGGGCCTCTCCCTGAATCTAATGGATACAAATACATTCAAATCGTTATAGATGCGTTTTCAAAATATGTTTACTATATCCAATGTATAGGCAGGATTCTCACGAATATACGCGTGTTTGTAACGTTTTATCATTGTTTGGTCTCCACTACTATTGTTTGTGATCGCGCGAGAATGTTCGAAAGCGCTATGTTTAGAACTTGGGTTGGAGAGTTAAGTTCATCGATACATTTTATAACACCGGGAATGCGTCGCGAGAATGGACAAGCGGAACGTTACTGCAGAACTGTTCCAATTTACTCCGCGTCGAGGTCGGCAGCAAGGGCCCCTCAGTGGTCTGGACTTGCTGTGGAAAGTGCAACTCACTCTAAATATCACCAGGCAAGCGACCACGCAGACCTCACTGCTTCAGTTGCTCGTTGTATAGAGGCAGCCACCCAGTAACTAGATCTTTGGTGCGCGACGGTTGCGCTTAACGATTCTTATACTAATCGTGAAACTCAACTAGTCCTTAGTCAACGGAGAGCATTTGAGTTAATTGCGTCTAATCAAACGACGTCAAAACAGACGGTTAACGAACGTCGACAGCAGCCCAAGACGTTTGCCGTTGGCGACTTCGTGTTTATCAACAAGTCGGCGCAGTCGACGGGCAAACTCGACTCCGGGATGCGTGGGCCTTACAAGGTCTTGCGTGTGCTCCCACATCACCGCTACGAACTGGAACTTCTCGCTGGGTCTTATGGCAAAAGACTCAGGCGGCTGCTCAACACATGGTGCTGTGGCGCGGCGAGTGGACCCCGGACACATGCAACGCCTTCTTTGATACTGGTAAATGTGGTTGAGATGGACACTTTGGTGTTAAATTTCCTACACTTATTGTATGGTAGAGGTGGACTCTGCAGGGTTTTTATCTTCCCATACTGTGTAGATGTTGTGTTGAAAATATTCATAACCTGTATCTATGAATATTGACAACAAACATGCTACCTTGCTAGCCCGTAAAGGGCTAGTCATTTAAAAGATATCGTACTTGTGCCTTAAATTGCGCGGTTGAGACATTCGTACGGTATTGACTTCATTTTTATATTAACAAGTGTTGCAGTTGGCGAAAAAGCCGGCAGTTCGACATCTGCAAATACTTGTAAGATCATTAGATTCACTAACCTTACTTAAAAGCTTTCAAATAGTTTTACTGTTTCTCCTCTAAATTTTATTTCTGGGTCCTTGACGCCGCTGTTTGAGTGCACGCTTACATCGGCGATTAAGGATTTCAGACCTAGAGTTATATTTTCAATTTTACCGAGTTTTGAAAGCTTTAGAACAAAAACTAAGTACTAGCTGCTTCAAATGTATTTTGTATTCGCAGAAGGAGCTAACTTAGATGCCAACGCTGATGTAACTGGGAGAGACATGCCTCTAACAGATGATGAAGCGGTTGAGGACGTCCCGCCGTCAGGAACGGCCGTCTTATCGAACCTTCCTTAAAACCAGGACCTAGCACAGCCCTATAAATACGAACGCTTACCGAGACTAGTTTTTTTTTTTTACTCTGTGCGTGGCGTTCGGACGTGGGGTTATTGCTGTGACTTTAATTATAATTCAATTATTTAAAATTAATTATACGTTTGTAGCTTGATGTTATTTTCTTTTAAAATAAAATCATTTTCCCTTCTGATCGATAAGAGTACATATTATATAGAAGTTGTTCAAAGAATTCCACAACCGCCAGTTAGCATCTGACGATTGTATATGAGGATTATCCTATCGTTTGCCACGATTTAATCAGAAATAAAAAAGAATGAAAAATTAAATTAATCTTTATGAAAATATACAGTTATTTTATGTAATAATGTCCACATGATTGAATGTGTTTTAATGTACCCAAATTATTCTGCAAAAGTATTTTCCAAGTAAATAATGCACATAATATACTGAAGCTTGAATTTTAATTATATTTTTACGGGTGTCGTAATAAAAACGAAACGAAAACAATATTGCATAATTACATTATTTACAAAAATATCTTGAATGACAGTTCCACCCTCTGAAAAACTCTGAAAAGTTATAATGAAACGCAAAGCCTTGATTTAATTTAAAATAGTATATTATTTTTCAAATATCAATGCCATGTTTCGTGCTTACTTAATTAAATCATAGTTTTGAATTGATTATTTCGTGAAATCGTAAAGGTAATTTTTTTATTATGTCTACAGTTTACTGCTGAATTAGGCCTTTTCATTTAAACTGAGAAAAGCCTGCAGGATATTTTCCTTCTTCTTGTGGCTGGGCATATCGCCACACCTAACAAAAGAGAGCAACAAAAATATCATTGAATAAATTCATGCGTTAAGTTACATGAGCCATTTAAAAGAACGTGTGTAATTGTAAATACTAATATGAGCCTTTTTTAAAACATAAGTTATTTATAATATTGCATTACGTAAATAAACAAAATAAATAAATGCACCCAACAGTCACATACATAGTCATGACTCCACAATAAGATCGAGTTTTGTTGTCGTGGGTACCAGAAACTACGAGGAAATTTTTGGTCTCATAAACACCCAGACTTGAGACAATACCTGTGGATCAAGAAAGAAAGAAAAGAAATATCATATTTGTCTCTGTGCGGGAATCGAACTCGCGGCCTCACGTTCATACGTGGATTCTAACCAACTGCGCCACGGAGGCTGTTTTCTCTTCTTTATTTACCACTTAATACCATCTTAAAGTACACATAAGAACGAGCAAAATTCCTACGAACATCTCAATGTTGCCCGTAACTGTGGAAAAGATTGTAAAAACAAAAAGTTATTTCTACAAACTTAATAAAGAACAAGTGAGACTTATTTTAGTGTAGCGTGTTTGCTTAGGGAATACCTAGCTTTAGTTTCAATACAACACCTTATTCAACAACGTAGTTTTGTTTTTCTAAAATTGCTTGTTACATTGTATACTTACGCTTGTATCCCCATGGTAGAAGACAGAGGATACGATAGGGGTTAAGGATAAGGGATCTCCAAGTTTATTTTCGACAGTAGGAAGAAAAGTGGATGAGGCCATCTTTAAATAGGCAGAAATTTTCTATCCTACGCGTATGCAAGTATTTCAAACAAAATAGGTTTAAATATGACAGTGACCAAATGCAAAAGGTTTATATAAACATAGCTCTTGATAGTTTTAACCAAAATTACTTCTGATTCTTGTTCAGATTTTCACCAAAACCTCTATGAATAAATAAACAACAAAAGTAATTTTATATTTTACAATAAATGTAGGGAAATTGTCTGTCAACCTTCCGTCGGCTAACAGCAAGTATTCCCGAGGGAGTTAAATCCAGGCGGCTGGTCGTAAAACCAAACGCAATAAGCAATACTTTACTACATAGAAACATGTTGCGAACTTACTGTACAATGACGATGCGGAGATGTTCCAGGCCCGGCTTTTATACAGGGTATATCAAGACTGCTACCGAAAACGAAGCCGGGTGGCAGTTTAAGCGACTTCAGACACAATACAACAGAAAAAGTTGAAAAAAAAAGCGACAATTTTTTTTTGTTATTTTTTTCCTATGGCCATATTTGGGTGGTAAATACATTTTTTCCTAAAATAATAGTGTATACCCTTTTATTTACAAATACTCTAAGGTATAAAAGAGTTTAAATTATTATTTTAGCAAAAACTATGGATTTACCACCCAAAAATGACGATATTTAAAAAATCATAAAAAATAATTGTCGCGTTTCTTTGCGAAATTTTTAATTGTATTATGTTTGTAGTCACTAAAACTACCACCCGGCTTCGTTTTCGGTAGCAGTCTTGAGATACCCGGTATGTACTTGCCAGTATCCATTTTTTAGGGATTCAGTGACTATTAAATGTACAAATGAATAAGGAAATATTAGTATAAAGAAATCTGACTTTTCGGAGTCATGTGTGTATTGATAGTCAATCACCACGTACTAAAACGGTGAAGGAAAACATCGTTAGGAAACCTGCATACCATAGCGATTGTATGAAAGTCCGCCAACCCGCACTAGGCCAGTGAGGTGGACTATATGACCTAACCACTCTCAATCGTACTCTCCATTGTAGAGGAGGCCCGTGCCCTGCAGTGGGACGTATATGGGCTGATACAGATACTGATACAATACTGATAAAATATCCAATTACCGCCTACGTAGTTTATAGTACTGACCAGGCTTCCTAAACGTATTTGTTTAATATTATAATGTGAAATCCATATTGACTACCGGTGAGACACAGGTATCTTATACAAAAGATTTAGCATAATTATCAGCATATATCAGTCAACTGGTGTCCATGATCACCACCACCAAAATTTGCCAAAATTATGCCATTTCACCTTGTCTTCGGTTTTCCGAAGGTTTGCGTACTGTTGTAGTTTAAAATAAATATCCCACCCAACAGTCACTTACATAGTCCTGACCTCACACTAACGTCGAGTCTTGTGTCGTGGATATCAGGCTCTACGAGAGACTTTTCGGTCTCACAAACACCCAGACCCGAAAGACTGAAGAAAAAATATTTGTAGGCCACACCACACATTTCTTTCGATGCGGGAATCGAACTCGTGGCCTCACGTTTCACAGCCGGCGTCTAACTGACTGCGTCACGAAGACTGTCAAAAAAAAGACGTGTGGCACTCGGAGACTGCCGCGGTAAAGCTATTGCATAGCATTTTTTATCAACTTATGTAATTATAATTATTTATTTATTTATTTATGCAGTATTTTTTTTCCTTTGTTTTTCTTTGATATTAATTGTTCAGATATTCACTGTTGTACGTGCGAGCTTCATAGAGTCGTACCATGAAGTAAATATAAGAGGAGGTACCCTAACGCCGAAACTCTAAGCAGGCATGAGACACCAGATTGCGGGGCGAAGAGGGGATTGCGCTATGCGCAATAACGCCGATACAACCAATGCCACCTAGAGGCGAGTTGCTGAATTAAAGAGACAAGCGTGATATTTCAACGTCATTAAAAATTCTGCTATTCATCGATAGATGGCAAAACTAAATATCGAAAGAGGTTAGATTACAATTAATCACGCCATAGCTTTGCAATTCGCATTTAAAAGTTCAAATATGTGCCATTTGAATCAAAATAAAAATATGAAATTTAATTTTCGGTCTGACTTAGGTTATTTTCCGTTACAGAATTTCTGGATTCGGTCTCCACGCTCAAGGCCCGCGATAGAAGCTATGCAATAGCTTAAAAGTTTCTTTCACAGTCCAAAAACATCATAACGATCTAGGTACTACCTGGATCTACTATACGCTGCAGGTGATCCAAATTTTGCATCCACACGTCCCGTGCTCCCTGAGAAAAATAAATGTCGTGTATTGTGTGTAGTTTCAGAACATGGAACTTTTTGGTCTCATGGGACATCCATTTATGAAATACAGTTTTGTCACGATCGAACCCGGCGCATTTTATTCACAACTTTTTTTTCATACACTGCATACAAATCGTTATAGATGAATGATTTTAAAAATTCATTTTCAACCACATCTTTTCCGTATAAAATGTTTTATTGTTACCAAGTACAACTATTTGTAGTGGTCCCAAGAATAAGGACAACTCATAAATAAAAGCATTTCCTCGACTAGTGGTTGAAATATTCAAGCACCTAATGGTGTGTGGGTTAATTTATGTCCTCAACTTAAATCGGACCATCCCTTGCGTCCCAACTAATTATGATTTATAACGTTATACTTGTTGCCACACAAGTTTCATGACCCGTTGTTTGGCAAACACTTATTTGTATTAGTTCTCAAGTTCAAAATACGTCTACGTGACAAAAATTGGTTATTTGTATGTTATACTTTTTCATGAACATAATTACGGGAAACGGATCAAGATACAAGATATAGACATATATATGTACACTTTAACCCCTCGTAGCCTTGACCTCCTCTTTGCTACCTACCTCGTCGACTTTCTTAATCTCAAAGATTTTTGTGTCATGACTTTTGATCGACAATTAGCCGAAAAATCAGGAAAGAAAAGCGATTATGTGAGCGAGCTTCTACAGCAGGTGTCGAATCAGTAGTAATTAACGATTCAAAATATGTTGTAAAAACTGTTTGAATAAAGAATATTTTGATTTTGAGACCAAAAAATGTTTTAGATTCGATAAAAATTAACGTAAGTTCAGATATGTTTCATATAATATTAAGATTGTAAAGTTAAGAACGACATTATACCAACTTGTTACGACATTGAACACAAGATGATCTCTCGTATAGTTTATCGAACGTGCCGACAAATCCATTCACGCCCATTAGTAAATGCCGCAACATCACGCTTTGAGTTTTGCTATCACAGCAAACTATTCTTATAACTCCATTGTAATCGCGGCAGGTGTCAAAATTGTTATTCACTGAAATTGATCACAAAAAGGAACTAATGTATGCTTATTGTGCTAATATTGAATAGCTTTTCAACTGGATATGTTAATTTAGCGAAACCCACTCACAATAGCCACGTAGGACATTATAATACTATTGATCAACAAAATATCCACGCCAATATAAATTAGATGACAACTATTTGTTTATTATCTATTATAAATAAAAGTACTGAAGTGGTTGGGGCGTACATATTAAATAAAGTCGTAGGTAGATGTAAATGAAGTATGAGAAATATATAAAAATAAACGAGCGCCCAACACCGGTCAATATACATACAGAAGTCATACCGAGTGGACAGGACTGAGACACTGAACATGGATCACTGTGGTTTATAGTTCAGTCAATATGTTTGCCCTCCGAATAAAGACCTACCGTTATTAAAAATAATGAATCGTTAGGAGGGCATGTCAAGAGGTCACAGAAAAATTAAAAAGGTCGCGCTGTTTGCTGATTTTGAGAAATTAAAAAACAAATTAAAAACGCTTTTTTCGTGGAAACTATTGGTTCGAGGAAAATTTTTTTAAATAAAAAATGTAGAGGGCATTGCCAACTACATTTTTTTGTCGTTAGAGTGACGTCATCCGAATTGAAATACAAAAAGTAGAGGGCGCTAATTGATCAAAAAGTGTTCCAACGCTATTTTCGATAGGAAAAAATGATTTTTTTATAATAATGTAAATTAGAAAGTTGATCATCATAAAATTAGCTACAACTTTTATTTCAACAATGTTTTTATAAACTTACCGTTTTCGAGCTGGAACTTGTCGAAGTGTACAAATTGTACATTATGTACCGTGCCGTTGCACAGTACTCATGCCATTTAGTTTTTATCTTTTTTTTTAATTCAAATGAAATAGCAGTAATTGTTTTCTGATGCTATTATCCAAAAATTTGAATTTTGTTCAGCATAAATTTGAACTTAGGTGAATTATCTATGTTTTGCATCACATTATTTTAAGTCGGATGACGTCACTCCAATAACAAAAAATGTAGTTCGCAATGCCCTCTACATTTTTTATTTAAAACACTTTTCCTAAAACCAATAGTTCCAAGAAAAAGGCATTTCAATTTTTTTAAATTTCTCAAAATCAGCAAACAGCGCGACCTTTTTAATTTTTCTGTGACCTCTTGACATGTCCCCCTAACGATTCATTATATTAAATATGGGTAGGTCTTTATTCGGAGGGCAATTAATTATTCCTTACATATTGACTGAACTACTATTTAAACTAGCAATCTAAACACCAGGACATCACATGGTCAGATGGTAAACATAGATAATACACAATATGTGGTAAAAGCTACATTTGTTTTTATACTTAACATAGGTGGCAAACGAGCATACGGTTCATCTGATGTAAGTGCGCCGCCCATGAACATCTGCAAGAATTGATAAAAGCTACTAGCTAGTCTGAGATCTGGAGTAGGATGCCGCATTCTTTTTTTTTTCATTAATTTATACATCCAATGGGATAAAGGATGGTAATGAGAGAAACTCATAACATTTATTTCAGAAATTGACATCAACTTATCGATTGTCAGTGACTTGAACCGACTGTCACATCACCAGCCTACGCAATACCTACAAACCAACAAAACTTTACATAACAATAATAATGAAATGAAATATGAACTGCAACCAGCATAGCAGGGCTGAGTTGGTAGTCCAGTACAAATATTATATAAGTAGATTGAGTTATAGATATGAATGAGAATATACCCTCGGGCCACGCGATTTCGTTTTTTGTCATGTGATTCCCAAGAGCAGGATTATCTGTCCAGAGACACTGGAAGCCATCTGAGGCGGGTACTTGACGAAAATATTCGATTCATGATTGACGGTAGTCTATAGTCATGACACTTATGCTTTTTATTCTCCTCAATGGCTTTATTGACAAATGTCTTATTTGAGTTGCCCATTTTGGTTCTTTGTGATGTGAAAAACTTTGGTCTTCTTCGACAAACTTGCCATTCACATAATGGTAAGTGATATGACTACTTATAGATAGTAGGAAAGCGAAACAACACTATGGATTACATTCCACTGCGTTCGCTATCCTGAGACATACGATGGTAAGTTTCAATATGACCAGTAGTTACTCTGCCTACTATATTATATTCTTCAAACGGGAACGCAACAGTGTAAATGTCTCTACTATCAACTAGTATGTAAATGTCTATTTAAGCATCTACTTAGCTTTACACATTATTTTATTTCAAAAAGTACATATTGTACGTTCCGTAGCTTGCTTCACGTTAATTTCTTGGGGAAATTCAATCCAGTCTAAACAACATTATAAAAATTATATTAGCGCTCGCGCTCGCAACTAGGGAATTGTATTCTAATGCTTATAGTTCATACGAGGTGTCCCCCAGAAAGTTAATAAAGGTGTTAATAGTTTCTACTATAGATATTAAGGTTGTTTTGTCTCGGGATTTTATGAGAACCGGACTGGACCACTTATACACAACTGACAGTCTTGAACTCCGCATATTAAATAAAACTATTACAAAATGCATTGCCTGACCTGGCAATCAAACTGAGAGGGCCAAATACTCAGACCGCATAATAAATCTCTGGTTTAAAGAGTACCCAAAAATAAAAATATATTTGCTACGTCCGTCAATATAGCCATGTTTTATGGCAGGATAACTAAACCGATGCTTATAAAATAAATCCTTTATTATATACGCGGATCGCGTATACATCACATACAAGTTACAACAGCTTACTAGTAAACCTCCCGTGCTCTACCTGAACGTAATATTGAAGATTATCGGTAGAATAAACGCCTCGGGCATGATATCAAACGAATGCTCCCTTCTCTTCATTTATATGAATCGTTACATGAACGTGCCCTGTGCTTCGTTCGGCGAATTAATAAAAAAATGAGCCCGCCCGCTTATAGCGATAAGTTGTGTTTGTTAGCAATTTACATATTTTTGTTATTTATGGACTCCTCTCGATCGTTCGTCATGAAATTTGACGGAACGTTTTCACCGGAAAATTTTCACTATGGTGTTTTAATATGGGTTTATACCTTATCTTATAATTAAAATGAAAATTTCAATCTGGTAAACGTGTTATTTCAAATAAACAAGTCTTACAATCAAGGTAATTTGTCATGATGCATACATATTTGTTATCATTTTTGTGTAACTATTGAGTGGAGTTTCATATAAATTTACAAAATTGTAGATTATGTTTAGCCATAGGCTGGAATTGATTTCGTAAATCATTGTTCTGCTTTAACATCTGAGAACAGGTTACTACTGTTATGTCGTTTTGTTATATATAAATTTAATCTGGTCTGCACGTTTAAATTAATTCCGGTCTGTCATAGAGACGAAATTAGAATGTGTAAAATTCTACAGCAGTAATAGGTGTTGTGTGAGTCAGTCGAGGCGTCTAATTATCACGCAGAGATAAAACCGTGTCGCAGGGTCAGGCACTGCTTAGAATCTTATGTTGTCTACTACTGACATTTCAGGCTAACACCCATATTCTAAGACGTTCCTCCAAAGTTTTTCGACTCCACTCGGCCTTACTTGGAGGAAATCTGTATTCATAGTTGAAAAAAGTCTCCTCAACTCAACGTCACTCAATACTTTTCCTTTCTCGTGGAAAAGAATCAACTGTCAAACTCAAGGTACCTCGCGATCTACCTTAGGGAATACTTGAGGAAATATTTTCACTATGGAAACAGTGTTTAATAGTTACATGACAAATTTTGACTGTCACTTTTCAAGTGAGCATAATATTGAAATGTCAAATAGTTTTTGATAAATCTGTACCATATTATGATATTAACACATCAACGTATACACAATACGTATTTGATGACGTATTTCCTCGACTCAACCTCACTCGAGGATCCTCCAGGAAATAGATATATTTTTAACTAAGCATACCATTTTCGAGAATTCCTTGAATTTATTTTAAACGTCACCTCGACAAAGATAAGGTTGAGGAAGATTTGAGGAAACGTCTTAGAATACGGGTGTAGGTCTCTCCCAATTATATATACATTATATTTAGTTATTTTAAGCCAGGTCAATCCTAATTATGCACTCATGTATTTTATGAATATGTGTACGTCGTTGGTATAAAGATGGCGCGTATGCAATGATCTATGAGGTCATGAGTTCAAATTCTAGGTTATTTTCAGTGTGATATTTTCGGGTAATACTTATGAATGTTTTTTATAGAGTATATTTTTTAAACCGCCCTTTCTTTCTCCTTCCCTCAAATCCGTCACGTGTTTGTCCGTAAGACATCGCCTAGAGGCTCTAGACTGAAATAAATTGAATTACTTAGATACATTTACCGAAACAATTCACTTTAGCACGGCAGCCTCGCATACAATTAAAATTCAACCTTTTTGCAAAATGTATAAATTCGTTTTGCATGTAAAACATTAAAATATTCAATAGAATTGTAATATATATATATATTTGAATTTAAATTCTCATCGCAAACCTAGTTGGGTTGTAACAGTGGCGCATGTTAACAGGAAAATGGATCCGACGCGTTTCGATGCAACCCAGTTCAAATGGAGTCAGTTGAATGGAAAATATTCAGCCGAATAATACATAGGTGGCACAACAGTGATAGTACAGATAATTAAGAAAATGTGAGCAAAATCTACGAAATCCCATTTCTTCCTCTTATAATTTTCAACAATTTAACATACGTTAGAATATCCTGGTGTGAAAATACGTTGCTTTAGCTACGTAAGCAATATTTATTAATGCAACATTTCCAGATCTAATCATCTTCAAAATCGTAAACTAATGCTACATTGGATTTAAAACGTACATGGCGAACTGTACACATAGTTTTCGCGAAGCTATTGATTTATAAAAACATCCAAATTCAAATAGAGCTCCTTCTGTGTAGATCGGTTCGTAAAAAACAATATTATTAAATTAACTTTTAATTTGATAATTGTAAATCAAAGTTGTATTAATTGTCACAGTCACAGCGGATGACTATTGACTAGTACCTCAGTCCGCCCCGTTACCATGTTATAAAGTTATCGAAACGTGGGAAAGTAAAAAAATATAATAAAACAAATCCGCGATAAAATCCGTAAACATAGTTTTATCCTATACATAGATTTCATATACATGTAATGTGCTAAGTATCACACCAACTTGTGCACCGAATAGTATTCATTATTGAGGTTGTTACAAGTGTAACTTTGCAATTGTGTTTTTCCTCACTACATTCTCTAAAACGTTTCCCACGGGATAAATAACAAGATGGTTTTCGAGCCTGTATTTTAATAAAGTTTTTAGCGAGAATCTAGCGCACCTCTTTAGGGAGCCAGTGTATAGACACTCTATACAGGGTATATCAAGAATGCTTCCGAAAACTAAGCCGGGTGGTAGTTTAAGTAACTATAAACAATGCAAATAAAAAAATCGAAAGCAAACGCGACTACTTTTTTGAGTCTTTTAAATATCGTTGCGTATGGGTGATAAACCGATAGTTTTTCATAAAATAATAATTTTAAACCTTGCATCCCACAGCGTCTTCAGAAATAAATAGCTTTCACTATTATTTAGAAAAAAAACATGTATTTAAAACATATATGTAAAAATAAATAGTCGCTATTTTTACAAAATTTTTAGTCGCATTGTGTCTGAAGTCACTTATACTACTACCCGGCTTCGTTTTCGGCAGCTGTCTTGATAATCAGCCCACCTTTAAGAAATCGTCGGATTATAGGAACAAAATCTTCTAATTTATAAAATTCTCGTGTCACAGTTTTCGTTGCCATACTCCTCCGAAACGGCTTGACAGATTCTCATGAAATTTTGTGAGCATATTCAGTAGGTCTGAGAATCGGCCAACATCTATTTTTCATCCCCCTAAATGTTAGGGGTAGTCCACCCCTAATTTTTATTTTATTTTTTAGACAAATTTTTAATATCTATTTTTTTATGATACAACATACAAAAATACATACAATCCTCAATTTTCACCCTTCTACGATCAACCCTTATTTTTCTAATATAAAAAATTATCGTGTCACAGTTTTCGTTGCCATACTCCTCCGAAACGGCTTGACCGATTTTGATGAATTTTTTTGTGCTTATCCGGTATCTATGAGAATCGGTCAACATCTATTTTTCATCCCCTAAATGTTAGGGGTAGTCCAACCCTAAATTTTTATTTTTATTTTTTAGACAAAATTTTTAATTTCTATTTTTTTATGATACATCATACAAAAATACATACAATCCTCAATTTTCACTCTTCTACGATCAACCCTTATTTTTTAATAGCCATTTTAGTAATTTAATCATTTTTCCTCTCCTATCGAAAACTGATCAATCGTCATTTAATTAGTTTTCCCCGCCAGATGTCTACAGGTGATTATCAATTTTGAGTGTATTTTGCACGATTAGTTAATCAAGTGATTTTCATAACCTCAAAAGTACTCAACACGTGGCACGAGCTTTCACCAACAACGGCTTTTGTGTTGTAAGTATACTTTTTTTAATTAATATCGAAAATGTTGCTGGAAACGGTCAAAAGATTCGGTAGAATTTATCTTTCATTAAAATTGGGCAAACTTTTTGATAGCTACGGTATACAAGAGTTTATACGAAAAACAACATATATTTGGTGTGGAGTGGAATCAAAAAATATATGCACCCAGGCGAAGCTGGGTCGGGCCGCTAGTACATTTATAATATTTCAGTTATTTCACACGAAAACCTTACTTATACAAAAGATTACTTGGTAATAACGCAATTAATCTTCGTCTACATAAACAGCTATATTTAAAGGCTCAAAGTAGATTATTTTTATCAGCGAAATAAAAAATGAGGCCTGACAAAGGAAATTTTAACAAGAAAGTCGTAGTCTTAAGATAATACGGCTTAATAAGCGAAGCTTATTGATTACGACGGCAGAAGTGGTTTTAAAAATAATGATGGGTTGCGTAATGAAAATTAATGAGTAGAATCTCATTAAAATTGTCCTTGTAATATCATTATTGAGAATTATTTAGTGCGATGAGTAAAAAATAGCTAATATATTTAATAATGATCTGTTAGAAATACATTATACCGTACTAGATGTAAGAAAAGATTGATGATAGTGGAACAGCGAAGGAAATGTGTCACAAAAACTGAACTCCATAAACTCTGCTTAACCCACATATGTATGTCTGATATCATTAGTCTTGTCAAATTGCTGAATATATTTAGATATAATAAGCGCCCGAACATCTTAGATAACGCTAATTAGGTTAATTGATTATTCCCAAATGCGCAATGAACTTAGGCCGAACAGTCATCTTGTCCTAACGTAATGACTGAAATTATTTCATTTTAATCAAGACATATCTCGCAATTTTTTCGACTACGGTCCTCGCTTTTAATATAATTATGAAACTTGTAATTTTATTTTAATTTGAACAAGCTTCGCATTTAAATTCCAGACTCGTAAATGAAATTCTAAAAGTTGGTCCTTTATGTTCCTCTAAGAGGATAACTACACGAATTAACATTGACAAGCAATAAGAAAATGTTTTCGGTAGCTGAATTACGGAACGGAAGAACTAACAAGAATGTTAGTTGATATTCTATCAAGTATTGACAACCTGACATAGACCCTGTTGACATAATGTGTCTTGGAAAAAGAAATGAATTTTGTTACATAACGTTTCTTAATAAGTATCTAGTTTTCTTCTGCAAATATTGTGACAGTTGACAATTTACTTAGTATTAAAGCAATTCTTTCTAAAGCCCAAATCACTGATCGAAGTTATTTTGAGTCAACAGTTTTAAAAGCACAACATTGATTATTCCAAATTCAAAACTGGAAAAGAACATATTTATATAACCAGAGACTAAAAAAATTAAACAATAACATATTAAGAAGCAATAAAAAGAGGTTGTATTGGAATACCTTCAACAAATTAACAAGTGCATTAGATGTTGTAGCAATTAAGGTTGAGATTGAATAGAGATGAAAGTGGGCCCACATCAGCGGATTGCAGCGGCTGTAATCTGAGGAGAGTGCATGCTCGCCCGGTCCCGACTGGGTCGACTCAATCTCGGCTTTATTTGTATTAACGACTACTATAATTGCATTACGGTATTTAGTCTTCCGCATAATTTAATTGGCAGGTTAGAGCTGTACACAACAGCACGGGAAATTAAATTGTTGCATCGACTCATTACACGCTCTAATATGTCGCTAGAACATGTATTTTCGCACGACATAAAGTATGTTTTTGTGTCAAAATTACAAGTCGTAGCGACCCCGTTTATTTCTTTTTTCCGCGATTATGTGAGTGAAGCACGAAGAAATATTATGTTTTCTATTCAAAATGTTACAAATTCATAGGTGATCCAATTATATTGTTTCAGCGCTAGATGCAAGTTGTCTCTTCGGTTAAATTAGTCCTTAGTGCAAATTAAGTTTTGAGCTTATAGATTTTATATTCCTTCGAAATTCCTACGCAAAACTTTCTGGTACTCAGATTTATTTACGTATCATTTTCTTCATCGCAAAGCATTCGATAAGAACCGTAATAACATAAACTTCGAAAAGTTATTGTGATTGTGGCGAAAGGTTATAATATTATGCAACGTATCGAATAACTATAGGGATAATAGAAGATAATAACCCAAGAATAGTGTGAAGACGAGTATTCATGCAAATCGAATAAACTATGGGCGTTGTTTATCGAAACTGCAGATACGGACTCAGCCGAAGATTTTGAAGATCACATCAATCTGAATTGGTCGTGCAACCACAAGGTGGTCAGACGACCGATGACAGGTTGCGGGATGTCGCTGAACGCAGTCTGCCTCCAACATGCCTAGTTTTAGCAGTGGACTTCCTTTGGCTATGGATGATTAAGCTGATTTTCCAGTATAGTTTTGATACAATAAAGTAGTCTATTGCGCATCTTAGAGTTGACTCCTAGTATTCCAACTTAATATACGAGTATTTATATTTAATTTCATTGCATAGAATTTTATGGAATTGATAATCTCTTACCGTCTACGTTACGGAAGCAAGCTGTAAAAAGGTAAGCTGCTGTAAGTCCAATTTCTATAAGTGGTCAATTATTTTGTGATCCTCTAGTATTTTTACTTTTCTGGATTTCATGAGGCTGGAAAGTTTCTCGTGGTTCAAGATATGTACGACTCAAAATTTGAAAATTATTGTGTGGTCAAGACTATCCCACGCCTGACTACTGGATCAGTTTATATATTCAATAGTTTATTTAAATAATACATATTTTAATATTTCACTATAGTGGGTCACAACACCTACGATCCTCCTCTAGCACCGTGCCTGCTCGAATGAATGTCCTTAGTTTCCTGCTACATAATAAAGTGGTCTTAATGTCTCGCGTTGGTCATTTGTTCGCTAAAGTATCCCGAAGCTGATAATTAAGAAATATTATACCTGTTTTATTCAATAGTTATACTCAGTTCGAGCTTAACTTTAAACTTGGCATAGTTACTTTAAGTTAAGTTCTTGGCAACAACTGTTTTATTTGCTTTCATTCCAACTACGCGCATACACAAGTTACTAACGAACGACTTGTTAGGAAACAGTCAAACAGTTTTTCTGCCTTCTAGATAGATTTATCGGCCCAAGTTTGGTAAATTTTACAGATGTTTTTCACTTTTTTTTTTTTTCGTCTTATAGCTCCTGTAAAGTAGTAACATACTGGTTGCATCTAATAAATGTATTGCTTTAAATTGGAATTTCGGCGAGGTCTTGGTAATGTAAACTTACGTTTAATCCAGCACGCTCTCCGATTCAGTTATTCATTGATGAGTTTCAAAGAGCTATTCAATTCCTATTTGCTAAATATATTAGGTATGTAGAGTTCATACATTAATGTGCCTAGAACCATACATATTTCGTCGAGCTAAATTCAGCTCCAAGTTGTAATAGCATGTTAGTCTATTGCCATGTTTGAACGTTATTCCAGTTTCAACCCAGCTAACTATATGTTTTTCGCGTAACTTGAAATTTGAACCTAAAACCTCACAAATAACAGCCTATTGTTTTATACCACTATTACAATTAGGTTTAGTTTCTACGAGTCTATTTACTACAGTATTTTTTCCAGATATCAAATCTTCTTTTTCAAACTTATATGAAGATTAAAAGTGAATACCATTTAATTTGCTGACTAATCATTTCATATTTTATGTCTTAAAAACTGGCCTGTAAAGCCTATCTATTGGAGACAGGGTTTCTACTACGTCAGATTTTTTTGTAGAAACAAACACGAATATAACTAATATTTTTAATATTAACAAAGTTTAAGTAAAACTTGCTTCATACAACGCATTTCCGCAATATCGGCACGACAATGATGCAGATCTAGAATAGGGAGTGATAATGTGTGACAGCAATAATCTAGAGTGCCGCCGAATGCACAACCCATTTCTAGTTGCCATTTGGCAGAAGCAATGGTAGATGAGTTGCTACTTGTTCCAGAATCCATAGTACTACTTTAAATAACATTTTCTTAGTTGTAATACGCTCTAGCCAGACTTATAACATGCACCCACTCTGCCGAGACGTCACCAATGCGCCTTTGAAATAAAAGTAAAAAAATACAATCCTTGAACATAACGAAAATTAAATAATGTGTTGAAGTGTGCATGCTTCACAAACCTTCGTTATTCTCATTGACAACTCTCAAATACCCAAATTAACAATGTTTTCTGTACCGAACAAGCCATTATCTTGGACTTATAAACTTAGGTTACTTCAAAATCGATGTTCAACCCTTAATCAGCACTCAGCAGATAGATAATAATTTGACTTAGTTAGCCGCCGGCTGTGAAATGAAAGGTCTTAGGTTCGATCACCGTTTCGAGACAAATGTTTGTGAGGTTCTCAAATATTCGTCTTAGGTCTGGGTGTTTGTGAGACCGAAAAGTTTCTGATAGTTTTTAACAACCACGACACAAGACTTAATTGATCTTAATGTGGGGTCCTGACTATTTAAGTGATTGTTGGGTGCATTTATTTATTTACTTTATCTCCGATTACGACAGTTAGATACTCATATAAGCTCTTTTAAGGTATAGAAATATGTAGATTACATTAATGAAACAAACTAAGCTGTAACTATGGTGATGGTAATAATATCATATACGCACGAAAGTCGGCACGAGTCGATATCGCGATGCGTTAACAAAATCGATTTGTTTGTTGCTTTATTCATTAGGTTATTAATTGGATTCGGTACATTGTTACCGACGGTTTGAATAATACGCGCCTAAATTAGTTGCTACGTAAATAAATCGTCATGGCTATGCATTTGATAATTTGCATTTTGGTTAACATCGATGCGACTAGGTATTAGCGGCTTAGCGTTGTAGACGTTAATTAAGACATGAGTCCAGTGACTGTATCAGGCGCGGGTGTTGGTCACGGGTGCTGCTATAATATTTAATAAACAATATATTTTACAAGATGGTTTTACTATGAATTAAGTTTGTTAATTATCGTCCGGGTTTTTAGTAGAATTGATATGCATACAGGGTACATATTATAAAGACAAGAAAAACAAAATACTGGTGGTAGGTCTCTCATATGTGAGAGGCTGCCTGGGTGGGTACCACCGCAATGTCTATTTCTCCCGTCAAACAGCAGTTTAAATGCACTGTTGTGTTTCGGATTGAAGGACATTGTAGCCAGAGTAACTACTGGACATATTGAGACTTAACATCTTATGTCTCAGGATGGCGAGCGCAGTGGAATGCCAAGCATTACTTTATAGTTCAAGATGTTGTTTGGTTTTGCTACTGTTCATGAGCGGTCGCATCGCTTACCATCAGGCGAACGGCATGCTCGTCTCGCCATACATTGCAATAAAAAAAAAAAATACAAAAAAGCTTTGCTTTTTTTATGCAAATTTTTAGTTGCATTGTGCCTAAAGTCACTAAAACTACCTCCAATCTTCGTTTTCTGTAGCAGTCTTAATATACCCTGTATATTTATACAATAGATATAGAGCAAACAGTTCACCTGATGGTAAGTGAATACTGCCGTCCATGAAAATCCACCACGCTAGGATCATAGACGTGTCATCGGACATTAGATCGGATGGAGAGTGAGAAGGAAAATGGACGGGAAGAGGAAAGTATATTATTTTTTGTTTCTACCACTTCTTAGCATCCCCTTGTAGATTCTCCTGATGATTTATGGGAATTATGGCAATTTTATCACGCATAAATACGAGATTTGAGTCTGTGCCGTGTGGGATATCATCCGGTTATGAAATTAACCCGAGACCGAATACTAAAAAAAAATAAAAGGTGTTTTTAACAGGTAAAGTAGGAATGTCGATTTAACAACATTTTTTATTCCAACAGAATATCGGTATTTTCATCCACAATATTCTTTCTACTTTTATCAATAAAAACACTTGTAATATCGAATCAACACTATAAAACGCTGATCTATACCGCTGACATTTTCGCTTATAATTTACTACAATTATTGATATTAAAACTTCACATTTTTTTAAATGTGTTTTTCGAATTAATGTTTATAAAATTCAGTCATAAACCAACACGCAGACCGTTTGCGGGTTGATTGATACTCACATATCACAGAAAGTATTCTAAAGCTATCTATCATATGCAAGATATCCCCAAAATATATTTCCTTCACATTCAAAAAATAGATTTTACTCAAATATGGCATATAATTTCTCCCCCCAAACAGCAGTAAAATGCACTGTTGTGTTCCGCACTGTGTGTCTGGAAGGTACTAGGTCTCTTATATGTAAGAGGCCGCCGGGTGGGTACCACTTCTATGAGTTCACTTCTACCTATGTATGTCTATTTATCCCGCTAAACAGCAGTGTAAATGTCACAGTTATTTTCCGCTTTTGAGGACATTATAGCGAGCAATAATATACAATATTTATATAAAAAGTTAGCATAATCAGTTTGAAAAAGCATTGGAATGATGCTACTCATTTATTCTTCCGCCGCGGAGTACTGATAATGGCGCTCCACCCACTTCCGACTCCTCTAACAAATGTCATTGCACGCTAGATAAAGTGAAAAACTACCAGACATACATACCGGGTATCTCAAGACTGCTACCGAAAACGAAGACTGGTGGTAGTTTTAGTGGCTACAAACACAATGCAATTAAAAATTTCGCATAGAAAAGTAACAATCATTTTTTATGATTTTTTAAATATCGTCGTTTTTGGGTGGTAAATCCATAGTTTTTGCTAAAATAATAATTTAAATTCTTTATACCTTAGAGTATTTATAAATAAAAGGACATACACAATTATTTTAGGAAAAAATGAATTTACCACCCAAATATGGCCATAGGAAAAAAAATAACAAAAAGAAATTGTCGCTTTTTTTTGCAACTTTTTCTGTTGCATTGTGTCTGAAGTCGCTTAAACTACCACCCGGCTTCGTTTTCGGTAGCAGTCTTGATATACCCTGTATATTCAGAACGTTTTGTTGTTCCTCTTGAATACGCTTTGAAAAAAAAAACGAGTGCACTTCATTACAAAATAGGCTAATATAAACACATTAATGCAATTGAATTATATGAATGAAAAATGAAATGAGGAGTTCTTAGCATGACAATAAATACATAGTACGTAGTACGTAGTTTCATTTACTATATAGAATAACCGGGATATATTAATTTACAATTGTTATTTTATATATAACGGCGCGCGCTTATTTTGATCGATTATTATGGTTTGAAAATAAATTAGAATGTTGGTAGTTAAAAATTATGTTCAAAATTGAAGATTGATTTATTTTTTGAGAGCGGGTACCACCCGAATGGAGTTGTAAGTGTCATGTCGGGCGAGTCATCATTCTTGGACGGTGATTCGCACGTGATGTTCGCTTGCAAACCCATTTGCTCTTAATCGCGATTTATTATTGTAATCTTAGAATATTTGTAGTGATTGTTATTTGGAACGAGTAGTACAATAGTCAAACTATATTGTGAGACTTTTATTTTGGTGAATACCTGTGCCTATACGCCCACACGATTCAAAGATGTCCGACCAACCTGCAAATATGCCGAGACAGCCTAGCGATGCTTCGGCATATATGTACTTTACTTTTTAATTAATTTTAAATTTATTGATAAATACATTAAAAAAACAAATATGTAACAAAGTACAATAATAGCTTCTCTTGAAATAAAATGAAATTGGTTTATTGATCATGTAGGCAATAAAATAGCTCTTATGACAAGTCAATACATAGTGTTTAATCTATATTTACATAATAGAACTGATTTATTATTATATAAAATAAATTTATTCCGTTTTGGTAGTCTTTTTTTGTTATAAACTTACTTTTAATAGTAGAGCCACGCTATTGCCAGTCATAACTTGTTGACCCGTACCCACTATCCCACAGGAGATCGACGTACAGCAACAGTTTTGCTGTCGCATTTCGTCAGACGAGTGAGACTGCCGGATGCCCACTTCCCCACTTTCCCCTATTCCCTCCTATTCTTAATCCTATTTCCTTCCCGCTCCCCTTTCGATTTGATTGTCCGGCTATACATCCATGAATAAATATTGTTGAATGTTCATGGGCAGCAGTAATCACTTAACATCAAGTGACCGTTTGCTAGCTTGTCGGGCTTAAGCAATAAATAAATCTCCTGAAATTCATATGTACAAGTATACATTTTTAGAAGTTTTACTTGTAATGTAGGAGGAATGTGTAAGGAGGCCCGAGCCCTGCACTGGGACGTGTATGGGCTAATACAGAGAACCCTAGAACACAATTGTATTTCTTTGGTTTAAATAATAAAACAAATATTTGAAAACATTATCGCTTGTTTTTAACTGTTATCTGACTTTAAATAAGAAACGTATATAGAATTCCATTATATAAAGACATCAAATCAATAACCATTTCCAAATCATTTGATTTTTCAACACACGTCGTTCGAATGTTCCAACATTATTCTCAAACGCATTGTACTGTATCTTTTACAATGGACTTCGGCCATTTTCCGTACATTTAACTCTATTACCAATTCCGTCTCGATACATCGTGCCGGGTGCTCATTCCAAAGCCCATTAAATAGGGAGAGGCCATCATTGCACCCATTTTCCCCACTTTAGGTCAACACAATGGAAATGTTTCGTAGGTTAAACAAATGTGTGGTAGGAACCCCGAAAATTAGGGTGCTGCCGGGGACAGACACGTAGAACGAGTTTTTCAGTGTCCAAGGATTTAGTTTATTTCATTGTACGTACTACTTCAGGGATTAAATGTTTAAGCGTGCGTGCTCTAATTGCGACCTGGGACTAAGTTATGTTTGGCTCTCAGTATATTTATATTTTAAATCGTTTTTACAATTCGTTAGTCATGAAACTACTTTAACAAGATAGCTGCCAAGATGATTAAGAATCCTATCTCGAATAACATTCTATAAGAAAAAGTCTATTTAGACATGAGTGCCCAACTGAACATAAACTTTTCGCTATGTTTTCCATAGAGAGACCTGTTGGAAGGGATCAGAAAAAAAATAAGATCAGAACTAATAAAACAATTACATTTAAGTAATGCATATAAAGGAGTTATATTAAAATGTTAATTCAAAATTAGAGAGAATAAGCATTCATGAAGTCATGCTACCGGCGTTTGTTCAGATGGGAAAATATGATAAACTGCTCACATTCTGGGATATTAACTTATCTGCAATCCTGCGTATATACATCCTAATATATGTATGAGATATGTAAAGTGCTTATCTTACAATATTTCATATTCCGCTGAACACAACGTCAGAATCAACATTGCTTCTCGTTAATTGTTAGATACCTTAGGAATAACATCGTTTGAGATGTGTTAATTAATATGCTGTTGAAATAAGGGATAATTTAACAAAAGACATGTGTATGCGTGTTTTAGAATACTGTCACAAAATACTGCAACAACTTTTATAAAATTCATTAAAACTACCCATTGTATGATTCACAAGTAGTGGGGAATCGGTAATATAAAGCGTTGTCTCACTTGGATCGTCACTTTTCGAGTGACAACGACAGAGAAAGGACCTTATCCTCGCCGGTAGCAACATAAGTTTGAGAAAGGAGACATATTTTGATCGTGAGTCGTTGCACTGAGCGGAAGCTCTAGGATTGAGCAGTGAGGACCAGGATTGGCAAGTTAAGTTATTAATATGATGTTCTGTTGCTTATTGTTTAGAATATTTAAATATTATTCTGTAACATTGTAATTGTGGTTGAATTAAACCATATTATTATAAATATAAATAACATTTAATATAATTGATGATTTTGTAACATTATAATAATTTTTGGCCATTATGTTAAGTGATAAATGTTAAATTATATGGTGAAAAAATATAATTATAGATAAATCTTTTGAAATACCCATGTTTATATTATTTTATATACCTTTTCCCACAAAAATTCTAACACGTGCAAACATTGGAAATACCTATAAGATTCCGAAATGAAATACTTTACAAAATCAAACAATTTAACACGGAAAGGACTTAACTTTTTTGAAGTTAAGCTTCTGCCGTGCTTGAATTGCACATACTTTTCATTTTATTTGCCTGACATATTTAAATTATGCTCGATCGTAAGACCAAATCAATAAATCAAAATACAAAATATTTTCTAGTAACTGAAATACTGATTGAGCAATAGCAAGCACAATAAACATAGTTACCTCTTTTCCTGTGTCCGCTCACAATTGGCTCGCGTACAAATATTTGTGAAGCGGTCCAGTGATCTCGACTGAAAACTTACGCACAGTTGATCGAACTCGTTGTCAAGTCCGTTTCGCTTGTCAATTTGGCTGCAATTGCTCAATTTATACAACCAATGTAACAAGAAAAGTATTTATCGAAATGCCTTTACCAGCAGACGGAGCTTCCAAAAAACGTGCATATCAAACTCGAATGCATGCGGGTTGATAGAGCTACGCAGGATATTCGGATTCCCGATAATGTTTTACTGTGGAATGTTTTTTTACTTACTAATTGATACTGGAGTTAATAGTAACCATGACTGCGGTAGCCTAAGCATTATTTGATATTAACATAACTGAATAAGACATCTTGCTCAAGATGGCCTAATTCAAGGTAATAAAGCTCGCTTCTTTATTTTCTTTCTATCTTGTTAGTTCAGTCAATATGTAAGGAATAATTAATTGCCCTCCGAATTAAGACCTACCGTTATTTAACATAATGAATCGTTAGGGGGACATGTCAAGAAGTCACAGAAAAATTAAAAAGGTCGCGCTGTTTGCTGATTTTAAGAAATTCAAAAATGAATTTAAAAAATTTGGAATGCTTTTTTCTTGGAAACTATTGGTTTTAAGAAAAAGTTTTTCATATATAAATGTAGAAGGCATTGCGAACTACATTTTTTGGTCATTGAATTGACGTCATCCGACTTGAAATAATGTGATGCAAAACATAGATAAATTCACCCAAGTTCAAATTTTTGCTGAAAAAAAAACTGAATGGCATGAGTACTGTGCAACGGCACGGTACATAATGTACAATTTGTACACTTCAACAAGTTCCAGCTCGAAAACGGTAAGTTTTATAAAAAAATTGTTTTAATAAAAGTTGTAGCTAATTTTGTGACGAACAACTTTCTAATATACATTATTATAAAAAAATCATTTTTTCCTATCGAAAATAGCGTTGGAACACTTTTTTTATCCATTAGCGCCCTCTACTTTTTGTATTTCAAGTCGGATGACGTCGCTCCAATGACAAAAAATATACTTCGCAATGCCTTCTACATTTTTTGTTCCAAAAACTTTTTCCTAAAAGCAAGTTTCCAGGAAAAAAAGCGTTTTTAAAATTTTTTTTATTTGTTTTTTGAATTTCTCAAAATCAGCAAACAGCGCGACCTTTTTAATTTTTCTGTGACCTTTTGACATGCCCTCCTAACGATTCATCATGTTTAATAGGGGTAGGTCTTTATTCGGAGGGCAATTTACATATTGACTGAACTATGTTACCCACATGTTACCAGTAGTTCCATTCTATATTATGCTAAGGTATATTCCATTTCTCATCCACTAAGACTTAAAAGGTACTGATGATTAGCTTGATGATTGTTCATAGCTGAATAACCATGCTGTAGTGAACATGATATTAATGATATGTATGCGTAACATGTCCTTGTGCCAACCAAGCGTACGAAGGAAGAAAAGCGTCTTCAGATACCAATAATACCCTTCGAAAAATTGTGTGAACGCATAGCTGCCGCCAAAGGTTTGTGTTGTCAGCTTTACAAAATAAATTCGACAATAATAAAATTTTGTATGTACTAGTACAATAGATATATATAATAAACTAAAATTTATCGTCGTGCGTGGTGGCCTGTTGGTATATGGACTAGACGCGGCTGCCATGTTCATGTTGGTCGCGGGTTCGAATCTCAGGACACACTTCTGACTTTTTGGAGTCATGCGTGTATGATAGTCAATAAATAAGCACTAAAACGGTGAAGGAAAACATCGTGAGGAAACCTGCATACCAAAGCGCGAAATTAGTTGCGCGTGCGCAGTCAGAGTAACCGCACGCACGTTATCTGACTTGACTGTACCTACATCATGTTAGTAATTGGTGTATGGTCCAAGTGAAAGAAAATGGCTAGTTGTGAGAAAGTGATAATAAATGAGTTTTTGACATTTGTTCAAAACAAAATCGACGTGCTTGACGAACTAAGTATACTCCAGATTTGCGCAAGTAACTTTAATGATGCAGAAATAGAGGCTGGAAAGAACGAGTTATACAATGCAATTGTGGCCGAAGGGATCCGGAATGTGACAAGGAAGGGTGAAGATCGCAAAAAGAAAAATATTAAAGATGTTATAAAAGTATTTAAAGAGACTGACCCCAACGTGCAATCAATATTTGTAGCCAAGGACCTCAACCGATTGCCACCGGTATCGTTTGACCATATAGATATACGCGTCTCTTGAAAGACCTAGCGTGTATGAAACAAGAATTATATAACATCAGAAATGACGTTGCCTCTAAAGCAGAATTACTTCAATTCCAAACGGAAAGTACTTCTAGTATGACTGAACTAGACAATAAAATTATGAAGTTAGACGCTCTTTTTGGCGATGAAAGAAAGAATAAAGAAAAGCAAAGAAATATAATGACTACACCGAAAAGGAAATCAGGTCGTCATGCGCCTGTACTTGTACCACACACCAATAAATGCGGTTCGCCGGAATCTATTCATACTCCGATCTACCGAGATATTGTGATAAACAAGTCGCAGCGGCAAGGCAAATTGAACCCTACATGCGAACACATAAAATCGAATTTGCAAGTGACGCCACAAAGCAGTACAAATGCAAGTGTAGGTATAGAAAATAATTTTAATAAAATATTACCCGAGATACAAAATATTGAATCAAATGACGATGGTTTCACCTTGGTGAGTAAGAAAAAACCTAAAAGACAAAATATGAGAGGAACTTTGCAAAATGTGCACTGTAAATAAAGGGAGCTGAGCCTAAGATAGCCATTTATTTATCTCGGGCAAATAAATCTACCACTGAAGAGGACATAATGGATCATATACGAAGTATGAATACTGAGTGTCTGCAAGTAGAACTACTTAGCAAGCACAAGAGTTAGATTTTTGCTCATTTAAGGTCACAATACGAGCTAGTCAGACCGCAAGATTCCTCAACAAAGACTTCTGGCCACAGGGCTTGGTGTACAGACGCTTTCGGGAGCGACGCAACCAGATCTCAAATAAAGTAACTCAACATCATTAAACATGGATGGACAGAATAACTACAATTATAGACTCGCATCATTTAACTGTAAATCTGCAAAAAGATCAGTAAATTATCACATAACATGTTTTGCAAGAAACATGGCTGCTTCCACACGATTTAAATTTTATCAATGAAATAGATGTTTAGTTTAATACCTACGCAAAGTCTTCTGTTGATACGAGTGTGGGAATTCTTCGGGGTCGACCTTATGGTGGCCTTGCCATATTATGGAGAAAAACTGCTTTTTTGGACGTTACATTAATTAATTGTAATAGTGATAGACTAGCAGCTATTCGTGTGAAGATTGGAATGCGGGAGTTTATTGTGATAAATGTATACATGCCTACAAATAGTGAGGAGAATTTGCCGGAATTTACCGCGACACTAGCCGAGATATATGCAATTATTGATGATAGTGGGATAGAAGCTGCTTTTGTCCTGGGTGATTTCAACGCCCACCCAGGATCTAATTTCGGCCGTGAACTACTACTGTTTTGTGTAGAAAATGATATGGTCATAAAGGATATTGAGTTTCTTGGGCTTAATTCAGGCACATTTACTTTTGTGAGTGAGTCTCATGGCTCCAAGCGCTGGTTAGACCATTGTTTGGTGACAGCAGCGGCAGTAAATACAGTTTATATGGTGTCTATCGAATATGATGTCCTTTGGTCTGATCATATGCCTCTTATAGTGACTTGTAATATTGATGGTGTTTTGCAAAAATATGACTCTAGCAGTAATGAGAGATCTAATGTTATATGGGGTAATCGTAATACGGATCAAATAGACTGGTACCATGATCTGTGTGAGTCAGCTTTTTGTGACCTAAGTAAATCTAGTCAAAATTTATATAGTGATAATACCTTATTTAATAATTATGATTTTATCGATGAGTACTACAATAAGATTATTAGTATTTTAAAGTATTCTGCAATAATTATATGTAAAAATAAAGATTCTGGTAAAAGTCGCAAGAAAATTGCTGGGTGGAACCACCACATGTGCGACGTTCATGCACGTGCAAAAATGTATTTTCAGGTTTGGATCAGTCTAGGTAAACCAAGTGCGGGGGAAGCATATGAAAATATGACATCAAGTAGGAAAATATATAAGAGCAAACTGCGCTGGTGTCAAAAGAACGAAGATAAAATCAAATTGAATATTTTGGCCACACATCGAATGAACAAAAATTTCTCAAAATTTTGGGGCGCTACAAGAAAACTTAATGGCACAACTAGTTTGCCAATGAAGGTAGAAAACTGTCATGAAAACAAGGATATTTCTGAACTGTTCTCTAGACATTTTCAAGTCTCACCATTGCAGTCTCACCAAACTGAACTCAGTACGGACCCCGTAAATCCTAGTGATGAAGAGGAACTGACCGTACGTGAAAGTTTTACAGTAACTCAAGAGGCAGTTGAAAAAATTGTGAAACGAATGCCTTGTGGTAAATCTCCTGGAATAGACGGCCTTAGTATTGAACACATCCGGTATGCTGGTGAAAGTATATTGGCAGTATTAACTTCTCTTTTCAATCTTTGTCTTCGATACGCATATTTACCTAAAGAACTAATGCGCACGGTGGTGGTTCCTATCCCGAAAAACAAGACTGGGGATTTATCCCTTCTAAGTAATTACAGGCCTATTTCTCTAGGCACTATTATAGGAAAGTTTTGGAACGTTTCCTCCAACCCGAACTGTCTAAGGGGGTGATAATTGACGATGCGCAATTTGGATTTCGTCCCAAACTCTCAACAGATACTGCCATATTTAGCCTAAAGCACACGATTAAATATTACACTAACAAAACACTTCCGTGTACGCTTGTTTCCTAGACCTGAGCAGAGCTTTTGATCTTGTAAATTACAATTTACTCTGGCAGAAACTCTTAAGGGCGGGTACGCAAGCTGAAGTTGTAAATCTGATGAGATTTTGGTACGAAAACCAGATTAATAATGTGCGGTGGGGCGACACATATTCTAACGACTATAGGTTAAAATGTGGTGTACGCCAAGGAGGCCTCACATCTCCGGATCTTTTTAACATATTTATGAACGACTTGATTGTTGAGCTGAGAAGCACTAGGATCGGCTGCCACATCGGTAAAATATGTGTCAATAACATAAGTTATGCGGACGATATGGTGCTTCTCAGTCCATCAGTCAATGGCCTCAGAAAACTTCTGTCTATATGTGAACGTTATGCTATGTCACATGGCCTAAAATATAATGTGAAGAAGTCTGAAATGCTTGTCTTTAGATATGGGAAGGGTCCGGACTATGTGCCGCCTGTTTGTTTAAGTGGGCAACCAGTGCAGGTTGTACGTAGATTTAAATATTTAGGACACATTGTTAATGAACACCTTAAAGGTGACGATGATATCGAACGAGAGAGAAGGGCCCTCGCTGTGCGTTGCAATATGCTTGCTCGACGTTTTGGCTGCTGCACTAACCAGGTGAAAGAGACTCTCTTTAGAGCATACTGCCAAAGCATTTATACCTGCCAACTGTGGATGCAATACACTAGACGCTCATATAACACCTTGAGAGTGCAGTATAATGATGCATTCCGCATATTGTTCAAGCTCCCACGTTTTTGTAGTGCGTCGGGTATGTTTGCGGCAGCGAGGGTCCATGATTTCTATGCGATTATCAGAACTCGCATTGCATCGTTTTGGGGTCGCTTGAGAAAAAGCAACAACAGCATCTTAACTGCTATTGCCGAGGACCTAACTTGTCCTTATCTGAAATATTGGGTTGATCTGCATTGCACTGGTAATAGATAGGGGTTGGACCTAAACATGTTATATTAGTATTATTTGTTATAGTATATTTGTACTCATTGTGTAATTTATATGTGTAATTAAAATATTTGTATATAACTTAGATTTTAAGTACCTCATGAGTCATTGTTACTTGCAATAAAAATAAAAACAAAAATAAATAAATAAAAAAGCGACTTATAAGAATTTCTGCGGTGTGTAAGTCCACCAACCCGCATTATGCCAGCGTGGTGGACTATATGACCTGTGATATGGCCTAACCACCATCAAACGTACTCTCAATTGTAGAGGAGGATACAGATACACTTGTTTAACGGTTTTGAGGATAGATTTCTTGGAAATCTTGTGAAGGAAAAATAACAAGAAGATGAAACTGGTCATTTTCTCGACACTATTGATCGGATTGAAAAATCTTACTTTACCCACTTTATTGGAATATGTTTTTTAATGGCAACCCAAAATTCGATTACAGCGACGCTCTCAGCGGGTCAGATAAGTTTGTGGGACTACACAAATTACAATACAAATTTCAATGTCACCCGAGCACTGACATGGATTTCAATAGATGCCGCATGCATACGCTTCAAATGTCTTGAGTAAGCTTGATTTACTTACTTCAACAACGTTTCATTTAGTCGTGCTCCACCATTTTTTAATCTGGAACGCAAAAAGGGATGTTATAAGTTTGATGTGTCTGTGTGTTTGTCTGCGGTATCCTGGTTCCCAATTTTAGGTGTTTTTAGTTTTCTCGACGCGATTAATAGGTTCTTCAACTGGTTAAAATTTAAATTGGTTTGGTACAAATTGATACTTTCTTCACTGATAGGGTAATTGTCTCCATACTTTTTATTGTTTTTATCAAAAGGTATATCCTAAATCTAACAAATAAAGAATTCAGAATCAAACAAGTTACAAACATTTCTAATCTTGCGGTGGAAGTAAACGAAAGAGATGCAAAACGAAACCAGTGACGTGACTAGTCCTAATATCAATTACAGAATGCAGTGACAGACACGGTAAGATGTACAATATTTCCCTAACGTTAAAAGATACCTTAATTCTGTTGTGACACTAATGTTTTATTTTAATGATATTTGTGTTGATACTCAAATGATTTTAAAAGTATAAATCTTAGTAAAATACTCTATTCACTGATGTGATGCCACAGTACATAGGGAAACTCTGACACAAGTTTCAACGTATTTGAAGAACCTTGCGGTATCTATTTAGATCGATATCTGAGCACCCGTTTACAGAGCGAGTTACGCATCTGTAATTGTTCATCTTGGAGCTTTGCCTGAAGCTGTGGTTAAACTGTAATATTGTACAACTTAAATTGTAATAAAGACAGATGAGCATTTTTTTTAGGGACAGTTGGTAACGGTAGTTAAGAGTTTGGGCTTTATGCTGTTTCGCAGGATTAATTGGTAATAGCCTACTTAGGTAATGTAATATGTCCTTGAAGAACTTAAACTGGATTACTTATTTTAAGAAACATCAACGATATTGAAATTTGCCTTATTTTAGAGGGAACAGGTCGTCTGTTTCAATATAATAATAATAATAATATTAAACGTTATTTTGGTGAATATCAAACATATTTACAAAATGTATACATCGATGTCGTTAGTGAGTCGTTACTTTATAATATTTATACTAATATTATTATAAAAAGAAAAGATTTGATTGTTTCTTTGCAATGAATAAGCTGTTAAACTATTAGACCGATTTGAAAATTCTTTCGCTATTAGAATCCCACATTATCCTTTATGAATATAGACGATAGAATATTAAAAAAATATCTTCTAATATTTCATATTCAGATACTACTTTGCTGTCGAGATCTGTATAAATAACATTCTAACTTCTGTCAGCCAATGGGATGGTATATATTCGCTCAAACCGTCCTTTATACTGGTTCTATAATTTATAATACACATGCGACTGTGGCTAAAACATATTTGTTTGCATGCAAATTAATATGACACAAAGGGCCGGAGTGTTTCATTCCGTATCTCTATTTCCATTATGTTAATCTTGCGTAATTGTTTATGGACCTGCTCGCCCCCTCGCGCCTTAAGTGGGCAGCTTGAAGCATTAAGGATTATCGCACCTGCTTCAAAGAAAATGATGTACTTTTATAGGTACCTTTATATGTATAAAGATTCACTTTTGCGGAACACAAATGATAAAGTGAAAAGCGATTTTATTATAGATCTTTTCTGATCATGAATGTCTAATTAGGTATTATAATTAAACATCCCATTTTTTTTTCAACTAAACGAAAATAACTATGAGTTTAATTAACAATAGAATTTTCCTACTATGTTATTTTATTCGTAATAACAAGGAGTCACTACTCCTTGCCAACCCGCATTAGGCCAGCGTGGTGGACTTCATGGCCTAACCACTCTCAATGGTACTCTGGATTGTAGAGGAGGCCCGTGCCCTGCAGTGGGTACGTATGCGGTCTGATACAGTACCTAGTAATGTTTATTTAGATTAATAGCGTTAATTTCAAACTCTCATATGTAATAGTATAGAATTATAGCACGTGTGCCGTAGCTCTTCATAAAGCACCCTGCACAGCAAACCAAACAGCAGTAGTCTAACTTATATTTCAATAGCCCGTGGCTGCATGACATTCGTCATTTTGTTATTTATTTATTTGCAAAATTTTATATTTGTTATTAAGGCAACTACAAACACAACAACTATCAAAAGGTGTTTCCTTGGTATTCAGACACTTTTAATGGTTCTTTAATGTTGCCAGACACATTGAAGCTGATTAACTACCAACGCGACCACAATCAGAACTTCATAATAGCTGATAGTTTGATGCCTATGTCAGAGGCATGCGCAGACAAACTTTCAGCTTTTACAAAATTACGAAAGTCTCGCAGCCATGGGCTCTTAGTCTATACGCAACACGGATGAATGCGATAGACCAACCTATAATAAATCACGGTTAAAAAGCTTCATTGTTGCCCCTGACAAAGGTCTGTGCGGTAATGGCAGTGCGTGCGAAATTAAAGGACCTCAGCCGCATTTCCTGCATCCGGCCTCTCACCACTGCGCGCACTTTTAATCCTCTAACTATTTTCTAACGCGAGATATACTCTAAGGTAAATACGGTAAAGAGTGCTTTCTAACTTTTTATTTCATTTAAATATAGCGGTCCGGCTTGACTCCGCCCTGGTGCAGATCAGGGATGTTGCGAATATTCGCATCCGCATCCGCAAATGCGGACCTTCCGCATAGATTTGGACATCTGCATCCGTATCCGCATAAACGATGCGGATATTTATGCGGATACGGATGTAATACAAGATTAGACAAGACAGAAATTTGGCAGTGCCGGCGAATGGCGCGTGCCGTTTGCACGTGACATTGACCAATGGGAACGAAAGATATAGTGACATGATCCGACGCGTTTGTTGTTGCTATGATGTTAGATTCTTCTAGTGAAGATGAGAGTCAAGGAATACCAGAAAGTGGTAGCACTGAAGCTGTATTCAAAAAAGAATTTCTTTCTTAACGCATTTAAAAACGAGTCTATGTGGATGTAAATCCTCTTAAGTGGTGTTCATCGAGAGGAATTTAAGATATTATTGCCGGTAGCACAAAGATGTTTATCCACTTCACTAAGTAGTGATCCTAGCGAACGTGGGTTTAATTTACGAACCTCTTCCTAACCGCCTTGTATCAGAAAAGGCGGCGTTATACTTAATAAATGAAACGGTGTTCTTATGCGAGCACTTGGGGCTACTCAAAACGAAGGTAATTATCAAAAGAGAAGATGGCTAGAACCTTGCACAAGCATGGGATCGAATTCTACACTTAATTAAATCGGATCCCAAAAGACCAACTGCCCGACATCAAGACACAGAGAGCTTCTTCTGCGTAGATCGAAACGCAAAAACAGATTAACGTTTTAAATTAACTTTTTAATTTAATAATTGCAAATTACGGATAGTTAAATTCCGCCCCGTGACGATGAATCCTTTCAAGTAATCGAAATGTCGGGAAGTTAAAAAATATAAAAAATTAACGTAGATAAATCCATAAATATTAGTAAGCGATAAAATCCGTAAATAATAGTTTATACTATAATATTTATGTAGGATCTTAAACATCCGCATCCGCATCCGTATCCGTATCCGCGGATGTGAGCCTTTAAAAATCCGCATCCGCATCCGCATCCGCGGATGTGAAAAAATCGGCATCCGCAACATTCCTAGTGCAGATACACTTTTCAAAATGGCGGCCAAAATGTTCAATTCTGACTATCAATTTAGAACATCGGCGCAAAAAGAGATTTTGAGACAACAGGACCACAAAAATGTAATAAAATTTCGTCGTTTTTGCTAGATTTTTCATTACTGCAACCTTCCTTTAGGTTATAACGTGATTATATATAGCCTATAGCATTCCTGGATAAATGACCCATCCAACCAAAAATATTTTTTCAATTCTAACTATTAGTTACTCTTATATTATATATAAATATGTATTTATTTATGTATGTAGTATTAGTTATATATATATTTTTTTCCGTCTTAACTCCTATTCTTTACACTTTACGACTGCCCTCTAATTATCCTTTTATCAAATCCATCCCATGGTTGTCTGTAAGACATTGCCTTTGAGCGATAAGACCGTCAATTGTACTTTTATGATTGTAATATTCATTTTATTTGTATTTTTTTGTGCAATAAAGTGTATAAATAAATAAATAAATTAGTTCCTGAGATTAGAGGTAACAACAAACAAACTCATCAGCTTTATACCTAGTCAGGTCATAAATTCTGTCACATGTTTAATATAAAATAATTGAAACAAGTTTATTCATTATGTAACCATTTATATACCCAAACGAACTTAACAAAACATAGATTCTTATGACACAAAAGTTTATTCAAAATGACCTCCGTAATTTTGAATACAGGCCTTCAATCTGCGCGACCAGTTGTCTATCGCAGCACGAACGAGGTCCATGTCAATATCGGCGGCTGCCTTAATCAAGGATGTCTTGAGTGACTCCAAATTGGGATGAGGCTTTGAGCACGCCTTTTCCTCCAAGTTTTGCCATATCTTGTAATCTAACGGATTCAAATCTGGACTGGAGGAGGGCCAGTCTTCGTGCCGGATGAAGTCGATTTCACGCGCCGCCAGCCAGTCTTGTGTGCTCTTCGCTCTATCCGATCGACCGAATCTTGTTGGAATACCCAGTGCCTGTTATTGAACATGGTATGAGAAACAGGTTCCACAAGGTTCGTCAGTACTGTATTTTGATACACAACTGCATTCGTTTTTACACCTTTCTCACAAAAATGTACCTCTTTTAAGCCCCAATAAGAAACTCCCAACCATACCATGAGCGAGGATGGAAAATGACCACGTTGGACACGCGGAATACGGTTGCTCGCTTCTTCATTACTGTGTGCGTACACCTTATCATTTTGTTTGTTGTAGCTTTCTTCTACGGTAAAAAAATTTTCATCTGAAAAAAGAATTTCCCGATATTTTTTTCCCGCGTACCGCTTCAACAAAGCGCGGCATCTCTTCAGTCTCAGGTCCATTAGACGAGCATTCAAACGATGTCCTGTTTTTCTTCGATATGCCCGAAGCCCTAAGTCTTCATTTAACACCCTTTTCACCGTGGTTCTGCTTAACCCCATCTGAAGGGCCAACAGTTTCTGCTTACGTTTGGGATTTCTTTGAATTCGCGCCTTCACAGCTTTTATCACTGATGGAGTCCTAACAGACCGAGGGCGACCACTTCTTGACCTGTCATCTACACTAGAGTCTTCATTGTATCGTTTGATGGTACGATAAACAAATCTTTGGGTTATATTCAAATTTTTCAGTATGCCAAAAATTTGAATTGGCGCGTAACCGCAACGATGCAACGCAATAACTGCAACACGGTCTTCTTTAAGCGTCCACTCCATATTTAAAAATGAGTAAAATTCTAAAAAGTATAATTTTTATTTTCATGAACAATTCGAAATTCGAATTCAATAAACATTTTAAAAAAAGTTTTACTGTGTGACAATACTTATGACCTAACTGTGTATATTAGTATAGTTTAGATAGTTCAGCAAACAATGAAATGAAATGTTCAGCAAAACATATTATCTTGGTTGCCTAAGGCTCCAAGTCTAGGATGCATTGCATCTGATGCAGTTTTTATATTGCGTACTGTCTGATAAATTAATGAACAATTCCACTGTAGATTTATATATATATATAATTAAACTATACACAATAGAATTGTACAGGTGGAATGCACAATATGCGTTCTATTTTACGCATGTTTTAAAGGTTTCTATATTTTTCATAAAAAAATCATCTTCACAATCACTTAAAGGCACAGGGTTTAACTGTCCAAAATGTGGCCGTATTCGCCACGCACAAATCGGTCTAATTAGTAACCAGCGTAGGTGTACTTTCCAATCCTAACATGTCCCATAGCCGTCCGTTGCTGTTAATTGCCAATGATGATGATGATGATGATGTTGATGAAATTTGTGATATAAAACAGTGTAAGTACTTTAGATACTTATTTAGCAATATTTCACGTCGCCCAAATGATTCGGCTTAGTAACAAAAGCAAACTGATGTTGTTTTTGGCATTATGCATGAATGTCGGCGCGTAGCAGGTTCGTTAGTTCGCTATTTTGCACACGCCATTCAACGGTTGAATCGCATCCATCAGGGAACGGTCAGCTTTAACGTGATATTCGTTTAAAAAATTTAAAAGCAATGCTTGCACTTAGACACTTTCTCATATATTTATTCCGTCCGAAATCTTTGCGCAGTAACAGAATATAGCGAAATTTTGTTTTCAGTTCACCTAATTGAGTTCTTACACTGCTTTATACGAAAAAAATCCCTAGAGAATCGCACACAAGTTGCTGAGGTTTAAAAATAAGGAAGAATAAAGGAAAGGTAAAAAGTTTTGGGTCTCGCTAACTTACTGTTGTTAGGAAATGCCAATTATACCCCATTTTTATTTACGTTACCTTTTTTTTATCGTATAAAATGTATAGTCTCAAAATATACTGGATTATGATTGTAATATACCATCTGGCTGTTGTTGTCTCTAATATAAAAGATCACTTGCGTGAGGCTCATAATTAAGACCAAATACAAAATATATACACAAAACAAAACTAACCCTGTTCATCTGTAAACGTTATTAAAGTTTGATAACTCGTATAAAACTAATTGTGCATATGATCGTAAAATACTCAATCTGGTTGAAACGATTCCGTTCACTTTCCAACTTAAGTCTTTTGAGAACATCAAAAACTTTCAACCATTTGGAGTCATAAAATGTCTCGTGCGAGTATTTTATATCCAGAATCGAAATAAAAATATCCCTATTATATTTTAATCACATCCAATTTCAATCATGTGGATTGCAGCCAATGTTAATAAGCTTGTCGGTTATTAAAAAGCATGATTGTCGGAAAAGTAACTTTGTGTTAACACAAGCTTTAGAAAGTAGACTCTTTATTGAGTCGTTACGACTGTTATGAGTGTTGAATACAAAGTATTTTGTGTTTAATCAACAGCGCGGGTAAGCTGCTGTTTTGTGTTTAAAATCAGTGGTGGTTTAAATCCCTCGATAAACTCAGCTACTTTATCTTTTTAATTAAATATTGTTGTAATGATAAGTAAAAAAGAAACGGTTGATTAATATTTCGAGTATTATGTATTTGATATTATTTAATTGGTTGAGTTATTCTGTATCAGTTTTTGACTGCAACGTAAATAAGCAAGGTTTTGCAGGGTACCTATTATTTTCCTATAAAATACTGGCGCAAAGTAGTATTTTTCATTATGTTTTTTGTATAGTATATACGTTAGACTGCTCGTAACTTAAAACAAAGCTTTAACGCATCTATCACCCTTCTCTGACCATTAAATTATTTGTCTCTTGCTTCCACTAGTAGTAGGTCTCTCATAAGTGAGGGGCCGCCTGAGTAGGTACCACCGCGTTGTCTATTTCTCTCCCCAAACAGCAGTGTAAATGCACTGTTGTGTTACGGATTTTAGGACATTGTACCAGTAGAAACTACTGAACATATTGAGTCACAATACACCATTTTTGTCCCAGGATGGCGAGCGCAGTGATTGCACTGCGCTCGCCATCTCGCCATTGGCATTGGCCAAGCATAGCTTTGTAATTCAAGGTTTTGTTTGGTTTTGCTACTGTTTATGAGCGGTCGTATCGCTGACCATCAGGCGAACGGCAACTTCGTCTCGCCATTCAGTGCAACAAAAAAATACCGTCACGTATCTTATTATTGATGTCACCCACACTATCAGTAAAAATCTAAATCTATATGCGTAACAAATACTGCTGATTATAGAAAAAAAGGCTAGTCCTCATTCAAACCTCAAATAATAAAGTATCTTACGATTCTAATCTATAAAACGAATCTTCCCAGCAGATCCTATCTTTGAAACCTTTTATAATATTTATTAAACATTCCAACGACAAAAGTTGAATCCTTGTTGAAAATATGATGTATTGCCCTATAGAATACTTGTCCCGCACTACGGGCAAATAGATTGAATAACATTAGTTTCTATTAAATTTGAAGTAGCCAGTATTGAACATAAAATGGTTACGCTACTAGTACCCATAAACGCGGGGCTCTTCATAAATATGTAATTTTGGGATATTGCTTTAGTTATACGATCGCTGTCACAGGACCTTGATTCCTATCGATATTATATCGAGGGTGGTTTTGGTGTGATTTTGTTTAAATGGGGTATCGTTTGACCCCATCTCGGGTAATGGTAAACGCCGCGGATGACTCGTCTTTCTATCACACCCTAGGAAACCTATTAAGATGCTGCACGTATGTTTTTTTAAGCGTAATTAACTATTTATAGCGACAGCTGTGTAGGATCTTGAAATTTATTCAAAAGACAAACATATTGTTATATTACATATAATTCTAAGATATTTGGTACAATTTAAAAAAGTCTTTGTTAATTTATTAATTAGTGCAAAAGAATAAAAAAAACGTTACATTAATAATTGTTGTACCTATTTATCTACCTACTTCTGCTAATTTGTTCTATTGAGAACTATTAACAAACCAGAAGTCCTAGAAATAATAAATTTACCTTACCAATCGTAGACACAATATAGACATTATTATCGATTCACCAACAAAGTACCGATATTTCAAGCTCTTTTTCGTTCAAAATAATCCCCAAAAAGTTTGCATTACCGAGTGCCCGTTCAAAAATGACCGCTTCCAAACTGTACGGGTAAATCGTTGTAAGCTAGTAGCAATTAAGCCACGGATAACCAAGGTAAAGAGCTCGTGGAGCTGAAAGCACGTCCGATAACCGCAGTTGTCCAACTTCATTAAAGTTAAGCTTTGGCTGGCCATGTTCCTAGGTATTCTACCAACCGCCAATCAAACGCACGTAACATTTGGCGCAAACTGCCCTTAAATACGCTGGGTGAATTTACTCGTTTATTTCTAATTACAAAACCAAATACGTAAGATTTGAAGTAGCAAAATATGTTACAGCGTTTATTCTCGTAGACAAAACGTATCAAACAACTAAATCCCCGTATTTAAAATAGATTTATATGTCGTGGAAAAACAATAATATCTCATTTTTAAATAAAGTTGCTGATTTGATTATAGTGGTAACGGGTAAACGCGGTGACGTTATTTGTTTTTGAAGTCACATGGACAGAGTCGTTTTGGAAAGTGGGGGACTGTGTAACGAGCACTTTCGTTTAAGAAACCGACCAGTCCACACCTCCGAGGCGAAACTGTCGGTTTACCTAACGAGTGCGTATACCTAATTACAGTGGATTGTAATTTGCTATAATAAATCTTTGGTTATACCTACACCAAGTTTATTTTGATACCTAATACCTACAATTTAGTGATGGATCCTGTATCACCGAACGTGGACAAAGACACCTCTACCGCTCAGCCATCTCTGTCGCCGACATATATAACACAAAAGAAAGATAAATCATAATATATTTGACAGAGTAATAATACCTTTGCAAACTTCTGTACACGACAGATTTGTAAAACAACGCAACCTTCACTGATGAAACGACCAGCTGATTGGCTCTAAAAATAACAAGAAAAAAGAACAGGCCGAACATAACTTGTTAAGTTTTGCCACTTATAAAGTTTGCCATCGCTTCGAATTACAGTAAACACAATTCAACACCTGCGGGATTACTTAAGCTCAACTTTGGCCTTAAAATTAAGGCGCTCTGGGGCTTAATTTGTCCGAACTGAATGTGATTACTGGTTAAGTCGGAGCGACAAATATAACTTGCTTTAGAGAAAACAAACGAATAGCCCAACAGGCTAGCGTTAAATTTCTGGATAATTTTTTGTACAATATCTTTCTTAGTAATATATAAAATAAACGTGGTTTATGACGGGTAAATTTTAATGACATGTAAAGTCCGCCAACCCGCACTAGTCCAGCGTAGTGGACTATACGACCTAACCACTCTCAATCGTACTCTCGATAGTGGAAGAGGTCCGTGCCCTGCAGTGAGATGTGTATGGGTTGATATATAAAGAATAAATAATATTTTGACTACCTAATAGCACAATAACATATTATACTTGTATTGTAAAAATCTGGAACCGTTTCCCAGAATTATATTAGTATTTAAACCCACAAAGGTAGACCTCTTTAACACTGTCGAATGAACAGGTCCAATGCCTAAAACATCAAGTAACATATGTACACAATATTCGAATAGGATCAATAGGTGGCTAGTGAGTAGAAATATACGTTTTCCGTACTAATTGTTACAACAATCGATAAAATCTCATCCCAACCACAAAGGATACATAGAAAATTGGCTTGTTTCTACATTATAATTTTCATTTATGATAATAATAATAATAATCAATAAGAGCCCTTCTACCGGAACGCATTTCTACTTAGCGGTAAAAATAGACCAAACGGTGGTTCCAACCCGCTCGGATTCAGCATTGAGTTAAAATATGATCGCCAAAGATCGACGTTTGGCTATGAGGTCAAGAGTGTGGATCGAGAGTTTTTGTGGTCTATCTCTACGGCGAGGTCTAAAATACTTAGATCTCACCGTATCCCATCCCAACCGTAGCTTCTACCAAACCGCTGTTTAGCTCGTCCATTGCAAGGTTTTCTTTTAGACAATCAAAGCGATTTGTCATCTCGAGTTGAAAGCTCTCGGGGTTTTGGATATGGTCGAGACCCGCGACGTGGCCTCTCAAGCTCAGAGTCACTCAACGAGCTATGGAGAGGGCTATGCTCGGGGTTTCCCTACGAGATCGAATCAGAAATGAGGAGATCCGTAGGAGAATTAAAATAACCGACATAGCCCAGCGGATTAGTAAGTTGAAGTGGCAATGAGCGGGGCACAGAGCGCGGAGAACTGATGGCCGATGGGGTCGGAAAGTTTTCGAATGGAGGCCACGTAGCGGAAAGCGCAGCGTAGGACGTCCACCCACAAGGTGGTCAGACGACCTGGTAAAGGTCGCATGATGTCGCTGGATGCAGGCTGCCTCCAACAGGTCACTGTAGAGATCATTGTGGGAGGCCTATGCTCAACAGTGGACTTCCTTTGGCCTATGGATGGATGGATGGATGATAAACATCCTTGTTGTTTTTAGGTAGGCTTAGTAAGTGAAAACTGCAAACTATTATTGAGGATATAACTAAACAGAAAATACATCTTATGCCTAAAAGACAATGCTTCAGGCGTACATATGTCTTATTGTACTTGAAACAAACACGAACGGGACCTGCTACTGGATCAATTTGAGTCAAATTTGTTTAATGTAGGTTTGGTTGAAAGCATTTTATCAAATCCAAAGTTAACTGATGTCAAGAAATTATTTACCCAGTAATATATACCCAGTAGCTATCCTTTATATGTAGTTTTAGAAATTAGATTAGTTAGATTATTGGAAAAATTTTGGTTGTATAATGTGTAAGAGGGTTGGTATATTCAATTTTGGATAAAAACTCCAAATCAAATAAAGGAAAAAACCTATGTGTAATGCATGAAACGCCTAATACATATGAGTTCTATCCTTTCTGCTAAGCCGGTTATAAAAATTAAAGGGATTGATATTGAAAAGGTGGACTCGGCACGTAACCTGGGTCTTATTTTTGATCCTGAACTTCGTTTTGAAGCGCACATGAGCAATGTGGTCAGGAACTGCTTCTACAGGCTTAAACTTTTATATAGGTTTCGAAAATATCCAGTGTTCCTATAAGAAAGAGGCTAGTGGACAGTCTGGTTCTTTCTAGACTTAACTACTGTGACACTGTCTACGGCCCCTGCTTACTTTCGCGAACGAATCACCTTATTCAGCGGGTACAGAATGCTTGTGCCAGGTTTTCCTTTAATATTCCACGCCGTAGCCACGTCACACCATATCTTAACGATGCCAACATTTTGAAAATGGAAGCCAGAAGGAAATTGCATTTAGCCACACTACTGTTTGGTATATTTCTTAACAATAGACCTAAGTACCTAGTAGATAAACTAACATTTAGACAGGATAACCTCAAGTATGGTACACGTTCTATTTCGAATTCACTATCGATACCGCAACACAGGACTGCTGCTTTTAGAGGATCTTTCAAATATGCCGCCACTCACTGCTGGAACAACATTCCACCGTCGTGCAGATCTAAAAAGAGTAAACTTAGTTTTAAATATAATTACAAGAACAATTTATTACAATTACAGAAACAAAAAAACATTACGTACATAGTTTAATTATTTGTTTATTTATTTATTTATTTTTTATCTACTTATACTACCCATTATTATTTACTATCATACCTGCAAGTTTTCGATCGAACAGTGAAGTGGGCCGCTTTCCAATTTCGTTGAAGTGGCGGCAAAAAAACACGCTTCTTTTTCTTTTACAATAATAACACACTCAATATTTGCGAGCAGTTTCTACATAATTAATAATTGTTAACTATCTACTGGTTTATTTTCTTATTATCACTGACCGGAGCGACATGTGTTTCGACTGCCCGTGTCGAGGAGAATGATGGCGGATACCAATAATTTAATAGTTATTACTTTATCGGTTTTAAATTATTGTGTATTTGCAGATACTCGATCTTAGTCGCCCTCTGTCGGCGCCGGCGAATTTTTGCCGATTATTTAATATATTTCTGAATTCTAATAATCTAAAAATATTTTCGTTAAATTTTAATTTTTTGTTTCAAATTTTTTTTTATGTTTCCTGTTTATATTGTATAAATTATCAATCTTTTTCTAAAATACATGTACAAGTACCTATACTAATTTTAATCTGCACACCGACGTAGTGCCCGGATGTCACTAAGGTCCCTCATTGAAAATTAGCGCTGTGGTACTGCTTATACTGTACTGCAGTAATAAGCTGAATGAGGGTTCCTGTTGTTGGCACAAATAGCAATGGAGAATATTATTGTCTTGTGTTATCTTTATATAACAAACACTTCTTTGTTTTATTGTAAACACTTTTATTTTCTAGGGTTGGATTATTTTTATTATTAATATTAATTTCTTTGTTTTGCTTTTGTATTTGTGCCAACAATAAACTTTTCTTTCTTTCTTTTCTTTTTTTCTTTATATATTGTAAAATAACATTAACTTTCAGATTATTTATTTATTTATTTAAATGCTTTATATACAAAGTATAAAGGCGGACTTAATGCCTGAGGCTTTCTCTCCCAGTCAACCTTTGGGTGGTGCAGAGAAATCAAAGTAGGCGCATCTCTATATAATAATAAAATAAAAATTCAGGTGTAAACTAATAAATATCAGAAGAATATTATATATATATACATAAATAAATGTGATTATAGTCTGTATATTATATAAATAAATATAAATACATACATAAATATACAAAATTACATATATTTTATACTTATAGATACATATACTACATAAAACATACTAAGATTATTCTGCCAATTTATCAATTAAATGTTGTCGGACTTTCGCTTTAAATGTCATACGAGTACTAGACGACCTGATTCCGAGGGGGAGTGCATTCCACAGAAGAATTGACTGAATAAAGAAAGAAGAATGTATGAAATTAGAGGTGTGGGAAGGACACTGCAGAAGGAGATGTCACTTAATTATGTATGAAAAAATTAAATATAGTTTCTGACACTCGTCTCGCTTTAATTAAACTAGAAAATTTCGGACACATTTGTAGAATAGTGTGCCAATGTATTCTCCTCGATAGGAAATAAGTAAAATGCTTCAATATATGGATGAGTTCAAGTGACCGCGCGCGAAATTAGAACACCGACGTTCTCCGTTTGTAAATGGAAAATGTAAAGAAATTGCGACCCATTTCCTTCACTCATTTTCTAAACTACACTGCAATACACAACATTGACATGCGCTTTTAATGTTTACTTTAAATATTTTACTAAACAATAATATGTATATTCTCTATCTAGCAACAGTAGAGAGATGCAAAGATTTGGTGGGTAACGTTAACAATTAATTTTGTAGTCGAAAAATTGTTTTTGCGGTTTCAATATATGAACAAAAAGTTTTAAAAGTTTGAACCTGATTTAATAGTGCAGAATCGTAAAATTATAAGCTTTTTTATAAATAGAAAATAAAAACAAAATAAATGTTGGACAAAAAAATACTTTGTTTATTTTGAATGTCAGTTCAAATTCCGCCTACTTCTAGGCATCGATTACTTTTAATATTTAACGGATATTAGGCTATAATCACTGTATACCTTTAAAATTCTTATAGAGATCTCGTCGTTATTCTCTTTCATTGAAATGAGTGATTATTACCAACAAGTGACACATAACTACCGAAAATCATCAGGCTCTACCACTTTATCTTTGATTTGTAAGTCCGTTCCATAGCCGCTACGCAAACGCTATTAATGGTTATCAGCTATTACATACCGCTGACATTGGCATAAACATCAAAATCCGAAATATTGTACTGCGCCCAAACCGATAAACGGGAATTCTGCAACATGGTAACCCAAGCCTACCTGCGACGAAATTTCCAGCAGGGATATTTAATTCGAAAATGAGGTCAATCGTCGCGTCCTGCGCAGCAAGCCAATACTCGGAAAATACCGCAAAATCTTCACAACCGAAATTTAAATTCAAACTCATGGTAGAACACGGAAATCTAATATCACCAACATGTTTCCTGTGATTTGTAGCCACGCGGCAGCTTACTACATTACATTTGAGATTATGGTCTGAAAGTTTCATTTTAAATTAAAGTTAATTTGGTATCAACATAATTTTTGTTTTAGTCAATTTTATCATTATGCTTCGGTTCGGCCGTATCCCATACTCGAATGGATTCTTTTAAATGCTCTTTTATTCTATAGACCAATGAGATCGGTGCAAAATGAATTTACAGCAATATGATTCGGATGATGATACTTGTCTTAAAGTACCTGTTTAGTAAAAAAATATTTTTTAAAATTAATTTAACTTAGCCTCATCAGCTCACATTCATTCGAAATACGGCTCGCCAGTATTTTAACATTCTACATATTGTAAAAGAATTTGAAATCCAACTCATGGAATCTATTAAAAAATAATGTGAAACATGTTTACCATCCGACATTAAAGCACATTAAACTGTATAATGGCAGTTTTAAGGAAAATGTAAAAATAATGAAGTGCTTTTATTGCCAAAGCGGTATAAAATGAGTGAAGTGGTTCCGGCCTGAAAGTCACTTGACGATGTTCCATATAATGAGATATAAATAGACTTCGCAAACAATCCCCTAAGCGTGTCTTAAAAGGAATTAAACTGTAATTTTAAAGATCTATTATCGCTGAATTAACGAAACAGTGCGAAGTTGAGTATAAAATAACAAATGAAAAGGAATAAATATTTATTAAAATATATACATTAACGCTTATTTAATAAGAGATCATACAATTAGATTAATTTTGCACATTAGTTCCTTGTTAATTCTAAACATTATTAACTCGGTCCCCTACAAGGCAGGCCTGAATCGGGGGTACCAAACATACAGAAAATTTACAGCCTCATGTTGAAATAAATAACACGTTTAAGTGTTATCAATTCAAGTATCTAAATGAACTATGTTAATTAAACAATCATGTATTAACAGTAGGCGTTATAAAAAGAAGGAATATTTAATTTAGTAAAGATAGATTGGCACTGCGGCTGAAAAGTTGGCTTTCTACGGCAGAGTTTTGAGTTCGATTTTAGCAAATATAAATCTGTATGACATGTAGATATGTACAGATATCTGTGCTTGTTAAATGAGTGTTTGGAAATTCACGACACGAAAAAATCGTACAGTAGAGCAATATTATTATTATTTTTTTATTAAAATTATGTTTACACTGCGAATTGTGTAACCACTCTCTTGAATTAAATCCGAGTAACAACGAAAAAAACTCCCAAAAAAATCTGACACAAAGTCTAGATACAAAATTCCACGTAGAACAAAAAGTATGTCGTGACAAGACCTCATAACACTTTACCAAACAAAGTGCTTAGGATTAACTGCAGGTCCTTCCATTAACCACGTCTGGGTCTATACAAATTACTTAGACACAGACTTACCATACACTGTATAGGCTTCCGTCTAGTGAAGGTGCATTACCCACTTCGATCTGCATTGAATTAACTTAATCCATTCAGCCGATGCAATTGATGCGAATTCTACACACCACTGAAAATAAGGACTGAGGACTCTTATTACAGAAGCTGCTGTAGAAATACGCTGACAGACGGGGTTTCCGTACCATTCCCCGTGAATACTAAACTAAAATTTAAATGCTAATGCACTAAGCTGTAAAATATACAATTTATTTCATTTCCAAGAGCGGTTTCGATTTACGTTAAAATATTTGCAGGCAACATTTGTTCTGTAACGCAAACTTTAATAGTTCAAGTTATTGCCACTGTTGAAACTTAGACGTAACAGGTTGCGGTTATTGTATCTTCAGAGCTTTACTACAGTTTGCCATGATTGAATCAATCACTATACATGGCGAAAATTGTTTGCGTAGCAATCAATTACAATAATCAAACGTCAACAATAACTAAATATTCCACTAAAATCTCATTAAGCCACGGTAATAAGTTCTCGGTCTTTTTGGTAGACAAAAAATGTTCCCACAATTAGAAGCTGGCCTTTCCGACGATGAAGATTAATTAGGGGCAGGCAATCAATCACGGTGAAGTGAAAACCTGTCCACATGTTTCACGGTAGAACTGAAACTACTTCAAGCAAACATGTACGGATTACACGTTAACGAAGCCTGCCCGGCGTAAACTTGCAGACCATCTCGCTGACTGAGTTTCCTCGGACGCAAACCTTGTTTGTGACGTATGTACGTTTCATTGGAGTGGAAATCGAAGATATTCCCTCTAATGCGCGACTGGACTTGCGTTTGAACTTCAAATTGGCTTGCTTTGTAACGTGCCCACTGACAAGGTACCTTGTTAGATCTCTAATAGTGAAGAAATGAGTTATTAACATCGTCACAATTATTTGGAGCGACATAATATACTATGTAAGGTCCTTCATTAAATTCGGATATCATGTAAGCTAGTGTTTTTCTATGCTATATTAGAATGGTTTCTAGTTTATTGTTGCAAGAAAAAAATCCACCGACAATTCACCAGCAGACACCCTGTAAGTAAAAACGATCACATAGGTGACTTACCTACAACCTACTGGTGGAAGGTCTCTCATATTAGGCAGGTCACCTGTGTAGTGTGTCTGGATAGGTACCACTGCAACGTCTAATTCTCCTGCCAAACAGCAGTGTGAATGCATTATTGTGTTTTGGATTGAAGGACATAGTAGCCAGAGTAACTACTGAACTTGTTCTTTAATTTGGTTATTTTGTCACTTTTCCCAATCGTTATTATTATTATACATTATTTTTTTAACGTTTTAATTCAAGTCAGATTAATGACTGAGCATCTGAACGTCACTTGGTCCTCGCATTGAAAATCAGCGCTGCGGTACTGCTTATGCATTACCGAAGCATTTAACTGAATGCGAGGTCCATTGTTGGCGCAGTGATAATTATTTTTAGTGTTTGTGTCTCACTTGTATTATCTGTTTTGTTTGTATTTCTATGTCACAGTCCAACAATAAATTCTTCTTTCTTTCTTTCTTTCTTTCTTCTTTCTTTAACTTATTGTGACTTAACATAATATTATGTCTCAGGGTGGCGAGCGAAGTGGAATGCCAATTCAAGGTGTTCTTTGGTTGTGCTACTGTTAATGAGCGGTCGTATCGTTTACCATCAGACAAACGGTATACTCATCTCGTTATTATTCACAATAAAGAAAAATTATAATTACCACAACAAACATTAAAAATATAATTAACCGACGCTACATAGGTATGAAAATATTATAAATACGCTCTATTAATACGAGTATAAAAAAATCTGCCAACTAAAGACCCAGCGAGAAAATACTACGTTTTAAACGCAATTACATTATTTCGCTCTTTTATATTCGGATCCTAAATAAATCCTGGCTGAATTATGTTACAATTAATCGGGTTGACATCATGAGCACTCGGGACACGTGTCCAATTAAGTTGACTGACGCTCTTTATCTCCGAAAGTAAGGGCTAACCATACTAGTTGGTTTTTCTGCAAAGACATCTTTTTTGCAAAATTTAGTAAGTTAGTTTCACGAGTAGGTAATATTATTTGTTTTCTGACGGTATCATGATTTCGTTGTTTTAATTAATATTTGAAGGTAGTGTATATTTCAATATGTTTTCATTTCTTTATAGTACATAGTAAAAAATCACACCTTTTCTTCAGAAAGGATAGGCAGAGGTTCTTTTGGTAGTAACTAGGAAAACAATGTTTAGCCTTGTCTGTTTCGCCTCCGATATGATAGATGGCGAGTATATTTGTTGTTTTATTTTTATTATTTTATTTTAGCTTTAATTTTTATCATACATTTATTTTTAATTGTTTTCTTATTCTTTGTTTTTTTTTCTTTTTTAACATAAATCTTGTTTTTGTTTTAAGTAATTATGTATGTCTGGAGGTGGGCGTTGCTAGCTGCGACACAGTTATGTCTTTAAGAGCGTATACACCTTGCGCGCAAAGTCAACTATAGGTATTTCTTCGTTAATTTCACGCACACATAAGCGACCAAAGCTGTGTGCGTAGAGCTGCCGCGTCGGCTCGCTATACAATCGGCTCAAACAACTTTGATCCATGCGCTTCAAATATTCAATTGAAATGTAACTGTAATATAATATCATAAAAATATTTTATTTGCATTATAAGTGGACAAATATTACTGTGCAAGCAAAGAATAATACAAATTTTAGATACTAATCATATTTTCGTTATTATTACATTGTGAAGTTGCATTCAAATCAGTGTTCAATCAGTAGACACTACGGACGTTTTATTAATCATTTCGTGTTCGAACACATAAATAGTGTTAGGGGCCTTACAACCCCTTACAATTACGAAATATATTTAATTTTATATTACAATACATAACATAATTTAGCCTCGGAACTACGTCCCGTTATATTACCTGAAACATAATTTATACTCACTACAAAATCATTGTAGGTAATAAAAATAATTAAATATTTTACCACCAAAGTACTAAGATGTGGTAATCGCATTCCGCGCGTGGCTATTTTTACTACGCGCGGCATAATCGACTGCAGCCAGGCCGGAGCGACGAGCGATACTTGCGGCCTTGCGGCGCGGCGGTCTGATTTGATCCACGTCGGACAGCGTGTTTTATAGTGGTTTTTAAAATATTTGTAAAAAACATGAAAACTAATTTTGTTGAAATATAAAAATGGCAATTTATTGATAAGATGTTCTTCTATTATAATATGTAATTGTTATAAAAAATTATGTACGATAAGTTGGTGAAAAAAAATATGTTCTTGACGAGAGTTTCTGAATAATTTCGCATTGTTTAAATTTTCACTTTTCAGGAACTAAACACAAAAAGATTATTTTCTCAGCAAAATCCCTCCATAAGGGTCTTATTAGTCTGATAATATTTTTATTTTCATCTTATATTTAGTGGTTAAGGATATCTTAAGCTTCTAATTTGCTATTTAAAGCCTAAATAACGAAACTTGTGTTCAGTAATCCATATAGTACTCACAAATCATCCATCAATCTATAATGTTTTCCACCAAAATCCCTAGATGACAACCTTTTCTAAAATGAGTACTAATTATTTTTCCTTTAAATTGTTTATTGGTGGCTATTAACTCATTTGAAAAAGTCCTGTTTTTAAGCCAAAAAGCGCGTGTAGGGTATAAACGCTCTTAACTACTGCAGCTAGCAACATACTATTGTACTCAGGGCTTATAAAGTTCTTTTGTTTTGAATAAATTATTAAATTATATCGCCATTTCGGGCACAAATCAAAAACTCCAGAATGAAAAAAAAATCCAACATCAGTTTGCTCGACCCTCGATACGAAGCCGAGACCTTAACGTTGTGACCATACTTTAGTACTACACCTTCGAAGCAGTTAGTCAGTCGTTATAGCACCTATACTTTTTAATTTTATTGTTTAGTATGTAGGTAAAGGTTGTCTACCGGTAAGTGGTCGGCACCAATAAAGTTTTAGCTCGGCACCAGATGCATAACTAACATTTTCATTATGATGATAAAATTTTACAGGCAAATAGTTCACGGTAACCACTGACGGAAACAAAATTGTTAATTCTCCTTGGTCTTTTCGTTGGACGATGAGCGCTCTTCAAAAATTTTGATAAATGTACTTGTGAACTATCACTAGTAATATACAAAAAAAACTAAAATTATTACAATGCCTTCATTTAAACAATTAATTAATGATCCCGCATAAAACGGATTTTTGACGAGAAAAAATTACCCTGGAACTAACCAGGACAGTGCTAAATATAATAAATAAAAGGCCGATTTAGTAAAATAAATCGACAAAGTACAGTGTTCGAGAATTTTTTAATCTCTTTATTGATATCGGAAAACAATCACCACAGTCCTCAAACAAGTACGATTACAAAGATTATCGTGATTCAAACAAGTATTTTATAGTGTTATCTACATGCGACGTAACAACAACGTACTAAAAGTAATAGAAAGGAAATGAATTTAATTGTATACTCAGTGTAGAATCTGCTCTCAAAGCCCAAATGCTCTCGGCGTAAATTTGAGTCTTAAAAATAATTTACCGCACTTTATAATTACACTGCATTGTTTTTAATAGCTTAGGAATAGCAGAGATGAAATCCAGTTATGGTATCCAATTATAATCGTTTTAAATTAAAATAAATTAGAGTCACAAAATTTTATTTCTTTCAACGCTTTAGTCTTTAAGATTGATCGGTACTGAGAGCTCAAATATTTTACTAGTTTTATCGAATATGTTTGACAGTAACTTAAATATTCTGTTGTATTTCTGTTTAAATATTTTAAATATTTATTAAAATTATATTAAAGCGCTTATTTTTTTATCAATAAACATATAAATATTTTCACAAATCCAATTAAATCAACATTATAATCTCCAACCACGGGAAATATACTTCTGACCTGTTTATTTATTTATTTTTTACTGCACACAAAAAGACAAAATAATACATTATTTAACAAATAAAATTAAAGAGTACAGTTGGCGGTCTTATCGCCCTAGGCGATTTCTTCCAGACAACCTTTGGATGGATATAAGAAAAGGATAAGAAGAGAGGGCAGTATAGAATTTGAAGGACCTGTTCAACTTAAATAATTGAAATATCTTCGCAAACAAATAAAACGGTGACATAATTGGAAAAACTTATTACCTAGTCGATAATGTAAAGATCTTCGCAAGCAGATAAAACTTTCTTCATAGGAGTTGACTTCAATAATATCAATATAACGCTTTACTTACTTTTCATACAAGACACAAACAGCGGTGAAATAACAAAATCGTAACATCAATTGTTTACACTTCAGTACATTTATTTTATGTAAGTCCTTATTCCTTTTAAGTTGTAGCAGTAACAATGAACAACAATAATCACGATATCGATTTGTTACTTTGTTTGACCAACTTTGTCGATTACTGGGCTGTTTGGAAGCTATAACCAAATATGCATAGGGTAGGCGAAACTCATCTAAGTTAGTGGATATGCATCTCTAATACTTATAATATTGATAAACATTGTGCATACTTAGGGACAAACTTCATATTCAGGTGTTTATAGTGTTCTGGAGTGTTAAGGTTTCTTTATAGCTTTCGTGGTCACGAGGCAGTCTAGACCACGAAAGCTACAAAGTAATCGAAACGTCGCGTCGGGATATTGTAAAGAGTTACAATCAAAGTCGTGATAAAATCAGGGTAAACTAGTTTTATTTTCATGTGTAACATTCGCGTAAATCTAAAAATCCATTACCTTCGTAAAGTCTTCAAAATGCGATACATATGATACGCCAACTGTGAAACGAGAGGCTGCGGGCTCGATTCTCGCACCAAGACAAATTATTGTGAGGCCCACAAGTACTTGTATCGGATCTTGGTGTTTGTGAGACCGAAAAGTCTCTCGTAATTTCTGATACCCACGACAAAGGACTTAATTGATCTTAATGTGGGGTAAGGACTTTGTATGTGACTGTTGGGTGTATTCATGTAATTATGTATATAACTTGCGTGCGTGGTGGCCTGTTGGTAAACGGACTAGACGCGACTGCCAATATGTTCACGGTGATCGCGGGTTCGAATCCCAGGGCAAACCTCTGACTTTTCGGAGTCATGTGTGTATTGATAATCAATCACCACGCACTAAAACGGTGAAGGAAAACAACGTGAGGAAACCTGCATACCATAGCGATTTATAAAATTTCTATGGTATGTAAGTCCGCCAACCCGCACTAGGCCAGCGTGGTGGACTATATGGCCTAACCACTCTCAATCGCACTCTCGATTGTAGAGTAGGCCCGTGCCCTGCAGTGGGACGTATATGGGCTGATACAGATACAGATGTATATAACTTTACTTGCCTTGATGATAACAATATCTCTAGCAACTATGGACAAACATCGTGTATGTCTGCTTACTCCTGAATGTATTCAGACGTGATATATGTTTTATGTTCCTTTTTATATAACAATTAATACGTACGACCTTGTTTAGAAATGAATAATACACGTATTTTTAGGCAGCCATTATCCGCGGACGGAGTAAAAGATTTACAAGCATGATGGAACAATGAGAATCGCTTTTGCGGAACGCCTATTGTTTTCTGTTAATATTTTTCCGTCGATCGCATATTCACAATGAACAAATAATGTTCCAAAGATTGAAATGATAAAGAACAAATTCTGTGCTTCTACATAATACAGAACAGTTTAGGGAAAAGTTTCAGTAGGAGCTGGGTAGTACGCATAAGTTACTCGATAGTGAAACTAGTATACTAAGCTAATCTATTTATTACATTATGAATTATTTTATTAAAATTATATTATTGTGTTCAATTTTGCAGCCAGGTCAGTATTATGTTTTATATTTTTAAACAAAATACAAATGTGCAAAAATAGCACAATTATTGCGCACAAATTAAAATCAGTTTTAATTTACATTCCAACAAAGTACTACATGCAATCTTATTATAATTCAGTCTCGTGTTATATGGTACTTTTACGTGTTTGTTTGTTTGGTTTCTCATATGTGAGAGGCCGCTTGAATAAGTAGGTACCCACGCACTGTCTATATCTCAACAGCAATCTGAATTAATTTTATTTAATTTTAAATGCACTGTTGTTTTCTGGTATATCTTAATATATATAATTCACGTGTCACGTTGTTTGGGCTCCTAAACCACTCAACTGATTATAATGAAATTTTGTAGATATGTGTTATTTGTTCCAACTTAAAGGGTGAGATAGTTTTTATCTCGATTAAACTGACGAAAGTATAAAATAAAGGAAAAAAAACATTTTGCCATACAAAATGTTCATGGGTTTGTAACTGTCAAACATTTAATTTTCATACCGTTGATACGGTAAACTCTTCCCTCAAATTAAATAACGTATTTAAATAAAGGTTTCGAATGGACAACATCTTAGGACAACATATAGCCACAGTATTCGATTAATGGCGTATTTTAGATTTTAAATATGTAAATTAATGACAGTAATGAAAAGTGGATGACATTTAAATTGGTTGTCAAATATTTATGCATGCGTTCAGAAAGAACATCGGTCACGTCCATACATTTTGCGACCTGACAAAGAAATATATTGTACACAGCTGGGATATAGTTTATTGTGTTGTATAGTGCATGAGGAGTGACGTCCAGTTACAAAAAGATTTCTAAAAAGCCGGAGATTTTAGAATTATTCATATATTTGTAACTTTTTAGGTTACGATTATACTAATAAAAAATAGCACATTATAATGTCATTGTCATTGTCAAATATACCTAATGTAGGATGGTCTTATGGTTATCAGGTACCTAGGAAGAAAAGTGTACTAAATCATTATGATGGCTTAGTAATTACTATGCTCTATAATTTCCCTTGTCATAAAACTAATTAGCCGTTGAATATTGTGTACACCATACCTGTGTTACCTTAAGGTAATGAGAGAAAATGTAGTATTTTGCTGTCATTATTTCGCAGAATTTTATCAGAATTTACTAGACTGTTTTGAGTATTTTTCGCTATTCTTCATAGTTTCGTATTTGGCCATCCACACACACTTGAAAAATCCCCCTATATGTTAGTATAGGAATATAATACGCAGTGGTCACAAAAATAAAACACAAACAAAATAAAACACAGAAAAGATTTTTTAAATGTATTATTTCTCATCTTCTCTTATTACAATAGAATCTAAGAACTCTGCAGGGGCAGCAAGATCAAAGTCATGACATGGACACAGCAACAGTACTGTGCGACGTCCTACTACACAGTTACAACAATACTTAGTTATTCCGTCGCTCCTTGATTTGGAAGTTTGGCATAATTGTTTTTCATCAAAACACACACACTTTTCCTGTGGGAACTCCAGGATACTAAACCATATGGACTAAATGGTAAATAGGATACCCTGTAGATTCATGGCTAAAAAAAACTTCGATTAGTGGATAGACCCACTCACTGATTACAGAAATGAGTATAATAAGACGGGTATTGCATTGAACACAATGCACAAATTGTTGAGGAGCGCACTGTTGCTCCGAGTTCATGTTGGTAATATGGTAATACTTCACACTTTAAACCAAATCACAAAGCGCTATCGTTATACAATGGTTATCTTACAAAGTGGTCAGAAATACAAGGGTATATCGGAGTCCGTGATTAAAGCCAAGTCACAAATATAAACAGAAAATTAACAGTAGTCGTAAATCGGAAATCAAAAGAAAGCAAAATGACAGCGCAAAGAAAAGTCATGTGTCATAGAAAATACCTACACTTTTTTTTTATTTAGTACTACCTTCAACGTTGTAGTTAAAACCTTATTTTAAAATAAAGTATGACTGACGGAACGCACTCATATGCGTTCAATATTATTAAAAACACTTTAAGTTTTTCTTTTTTATCCGGGTTTTATAAAATAAATTGAAATATGCATCTTGACTCTAATAAATTATGAAAATTTTTGATGTACCATTCATAACTGGTCCCGTTCATGGTCCATTTTCGCCGATGTTCTTTATTTTGTGTAAACTAAAGAGAATATATTATGAAGCTACAAAAATATAGCACAATTAAATAAATAATAACGTAAGAAGTTATACCTCTTTTCAGGATAGAATGTCACTTGAAAATGAAAAATCTTTAATAAAATAACACATAAAAATAAAAACTGAACTGAACTGAATAAAATAACAATTTTATATAATTATGGAGAATATTGCATGGATTCTCAAATTAGGCTTTGCCTGTGTCTTGAGAATAATTTGAGTGTGAGTGTAATATTTTTGAAACACAGGGGTGAAATATTGCATGGATAATCAAAATCGCTAAAGTGTTTAATGTCAAAAATTTATAAGGCACACTATTTGGATATGGAGAAACGGGATATTATAGAGTGGGAGGTAGGGGAGAGGACTGGGATAGTAGACAGATTTGATAGGGCGAAATGTAAATGCACGGTATAAGACGGGATGGTTAATGAAGAGAAAGGACGGGACGTATCGGGAAGTGACTGAACAGACGGGATGGGACGGAATTGAGCAGGACAGTAGGATAGCAAATTCATGTTTAGGTATACAAGAGCTTATAAGAAAAATAACATCTATTTGGTGTGGAGTAAAATAAAAAAATATCTGCATCCAGGCAAAAGTTGGTCGGGCTTTTTTGCTGTGCTAAATAATTTAATATATTTAATTTAATAATTTAATATAAAATTAATCATATAATAACTAAGCCATAGCGAACGTGGTCGGGTCGGCTATGGTATCTATTAATTGATTTCAATGAATGTCGTCGGAGTAGTATCAGTGTTATAATATCTCCGTAGCAAAATAATGATTTGAATCTGGAAAGATGGGATAGAATAGAATATAAGGTGGTTAAAATGGGACACAAGAATCGGTACAGGATGAGAATGGAATTGGATAAGCAGTTTAGAGAAAGGCTGTCATATTGATTTTAAATAAAATATGGACTGGAATCTATATTTGCACCCAGGCGAAGCCGGGCCGGGCCGCTAGTTATACATAGTAGCCAGAGTAACTAGTGGACACATTGGAACTTGACATCTCAAGTCTCAGGATGGTGAATGCAGTGGAATTCGAAGCATTGCTTAATAACTCATGGTATTGTTTAGTTTCACTACAATTCATAAGCAGTCGTATCGGTTAACATTAAGCGAATGGCATGCTCACCATTCATTGCAATAAAAATATGTCTAATAATAGTTTGTTTCTAATGCAGGTTATTTTCAAGAAAAATATATTTATCAACCAAGTAGTGCGACGGGACAATATGGAGGGTACCCCTATTGGCCGTTACAAATACAAACACCGAATGGAAAATATAATCCAAGTTCCAGGAGACATAAGAAACCCTGCACAAGGCGCATGAATTCTGAAGATCCTAACTCAGGTTTGGTACAATCTGATTGGATACCAACATATACTTCCCGAGTAGTGAAGCCGATGGAACAAAATAATGTGCTATTTACATCTCGTTCTCTAAAAGATAAAGGTTTTACCTCAACGTCAAGCTCTACAACTGAAAAAATTGTTGAGATTAGCACAACAACTGAAAAACTAATGGTACAAACAGATTCAAAGTACCAGTGGCTATATATGACAATATCTGTGGAACAAGTACGACTACAGAAGAAGTTGCTTACAAATCGCACTCTGACTATGATGAACAAGTTGGACCAAATTATGATTATGATGATGAAATTGAAGACAATAACGAAGTTTTATACGAACAAGACTATATAAGTGACGAAAGCCCTGAAGATCTACCCGAAGATTGTAATAATAGGGTAGAAACAGGAGGTAACTCTAGGCGTTTTTTGTCACCGTCTAGTGCTTTCGCTGAAGTGCCGGATGTCAATGATTTGAACTCAAATAACTCAGACATTAAAAAAGGCCTGCTTGATCAAAGTAACAATGCCATAACACCAAATTTAGAAGTCGATAAAGATTCTGAAAATCAAATAAATGACAGACGCGGTTTTCAAAATTTGAATTCTTCTGTTCCAAAATCGAATGGCATAGAAAATAAATTAATGGAACCTACAAAGGGCCGTGGAATATCCCAAATGCCAGATTCAAGAGTAATGCTGATGCATAATTCCAAAGTGTGCTACGCTTGTAGCTCGGTAAGCGATCCAACATGTTGGAAACCTGATAGGAGGACTACAGTAAAGTATTGCCGTGTGGGACACGACTCGTGTGTAACTAAGACAATACGGAATTCAAGTGAGTACGCAGTTTAAACTTCTAACCCAAACTTTGTTTCTCGGAATACTGTGCGTTAGTTTAGAATGTACTTTCAATTCTAGTCTCTTAAATGTACAAGTTTCGTACAATGTAGGACGCTATCAAGAAATAGTGGTTCATACCTATGTAACAAATCCTTACTTTTATATGAATAAAAAAAGATATCTTTGATAAATATACCTACTAATTATGATAGTCGCAATCGTCTTTGAAGTCAATGTTACGACATGCTATGATGGTGATATAGGCATTATCTGAAAATATATTCTATCCCATTATAAAGAAGCCTGAACTCTCACTCAATTTGATTTTCTTTTTCTATTTGCAGATGGGTTGCTAATAATCCGGGACTGCGCGAATTCCTGTGACGACACTGACGTCACTGGCCTAATCCCGCGATACAAATCTTGTTCTATCTGCCATTACGATCTTTGCAACGGCGCTTTTTCCATCAAAATTTACAATTTTATGCTCCTTTCCACTTTACTCGCTTTAGTTAAAAATTCCTTTATATTATCTTTATAAACGAAGATAACAATTAGAATATTGTATATTTTATAAGATAAATATTTGAAGCTACCGACTGCATCATCTGAATTCCTAAAAAATGAACAGAGACAAAAATGCAAACGTGAGTGCATCGGTGCACTATTCATTTTGATTAGGCAGAGACCTACTTTCAATGAACATTTTATTTCTTTTATTTCATAAACTGTAAAGAAAATAAAATAATGCAATTCTTTTATAGTTGTTTTAATTTATTTTTCTGGAATAGGTATAAAATATAAATATAATTTTGGTTTATAATATAAAGGTCACAAATATTATGAATTCTAGAGAAATGTTTCCAAAAATAAAATCGGAATTCTCCCAGTTTATGTCTAAATAATGCTTAATATTAATACAAAAACAAGATAATTACATAATGAAGTTGTTTGCAGAAATTGGAACGTAGTATATTCGTGAAACAAAACAAATTTGCAGGCCGACAAGAGAAGATTGATAGGTAGTTTGTGTTTATTCACGAATACGGAAAACATTGAGCGCCACTCCAATCCCTACTCCGCTGCAGAATGTTACCTTTATGAGCGTGGAACTTTACGAGCCCATCAACCGAACATGATTCATTCATTTCAATAATATAAAATGTGTTTTGCGCTAATAAATTATCGGAGAACACTCGGTGCATTTAGCAAATAAAGACTACGTTGAAGAACAAACAAAATACATTAGAAATATTTACCTACGTTCGCCATTAATCATGATGGTCATATTTTCCAATGTTATCGATGCAATTGCGGAGAGGTTTGTATTTTTTTACGTAGCATAAGAGCTCCAAGCAAATATCAATTTTATCTTGAGAAAATTCAATTATGTTTCGACCAATATTTAAAATAATTTGTTTATTGGTAGAATTGATGATTCCTGTAAGGAAAGCATAAGATAAAGTGTTAATTGAACTGTAGGATAGCTGTTTTGACATATCATCATCGAGGATTTGTTGTGATTTCTGGGTTACAGAAGTCACCTGTAGAATTTCAGCGAGTCTTAGGTGTGTTTAAAGTTTTTGCAAGTGTTAGTGCCACGCTGATGTTACCAATGACTCAACATATATTGGCAAGGTTGTCCGGGGCGGTACCATTGTCTCAAATGAAATCGACAGAAGCGACAGCTTGTCGCCTTTCGCTCAATAGGTGAATTTTCTGGATGTCCAGTACCCACTTTTTCTTCACATCTTTTTTCCTTCCCATTCTTCTCCTTATTTAAAGGCCCGGTAACATACCCATGATCTAAGGGATGTGGATGTTCATGAGCAGTAGTAATCGCTTACCACCAGGTAACCTGTCTGCTCGTTGGCCGGACAACTCAAATGCAATTCAAAAAAGAGTGGATACATTTATAGTGATAGAAAACTCGTTATAATAACCCATACCAGTGTATTGCATTTCGGCTTCAGCTTGCGCCAAGTTTACAACAAGTCTGCATAATTTTTGGATCGATGAGAGACGAGCACCATGTCTGCCACTGCAGCATAGTCTCGAGCCACCTGCGCGGCAGTTGGATAACTCTACATTGGAGCACCCAAGTCACTTGTTCATACCAATACAAAAAAAGAACACCCTGATTGAAGCCTGCATCCACCATTTACTTGTTCATTTGTTCATTACACATTTAAATACTGTAGACAGCAAAATTATTTAAGTGAATACTTCAAATTACCGCCCAAGAGAATGTATTGTGAGGTTCCATTTGTGGTTGTGTCGGTTTCAACGCTGTGCTAGAACATATTGCCAGCGGCGAGAACAGATGGAAATGCAATGCAAACAATATGAGAAGCAATACTTTACCACCAGGTGTGGCTTTGATGTTTGGAATTTCTTATTTAAATGTGTGTCACTGTTTTTTTTTCCCATGCAAATTGTTTAGCTGTTTTGATTTTATCAGTGTATTACTTCTATAGTTCTGTGTCTATAGTAAAATAAATCGACTACATCAAAAATATTTTGGAAATTCTTCAGTATTTATGAACACATTTTTTATAAATTTATCATAAAATCTCTATTATGTCTAAATTGAAGGTATTTAGTCAGAGATTGAAAAGTACTACACTTACAAAAAAAGTAACAAGCCTTACATTTTGATAATAATATAAAATTTGGCAAGATGCTATAAAAAGCCAGTAATTTTACCCTTAAAATCCTACAATTCCAAAGAAATATTTTTAAATGTTCCAACACAACCCGCATCTTTGGAAACAATGAAGGAATAAAAGATATCTAAGCTTAAACAGGGAAAGTGAATTTACTGCCGACCATTATCAAAAGATCCAGATCGTAAACCCCGAGTTAAAACCTCTTAATAGGTGCGTCAGAAACAATTTATTCAAATTCCTACTTTTGCTTATAATGTATTCGCGTGGAAAAGTATTAGAGCACGAGCACTTCACTGTAATTACTTTTCAGCGGCGTATATATAAATTAAAACATCTTCATGGTCTCTTGATGTTCTCACCACATCACTTAGTTGCACTGGGATGTGGTTACAAAGCTGAGGTCTCGGGTTCGAATCACAGGGCGGACAAAGTGATATTAAATTTTTCTATTCATTATCAGAACGGAGTCAGGAATTCGAGACCGATATGGCCATAGGATTGCTTCCTATCACATCGTGGGACCGAACATAGAAAGCGAAATGTGGATGTTCTGGGACATCTGCCTACCCCTCCTGGGAAAAAGGTGTGAGTTTATGTATGATGGTCTCTTAGCGAATGTTAATGCGTCATTATTGTAAACACCAACATCAATAAATTCGTTGGGGTAATACAATATCGCATATGTTTTCAGTCTCCATAACAAAATTCACTTAACTGTTCTGGAAATTATACAAAAAATTATGAAAACTTTTCAACAAGACTTGTGGAATTGCATTTTGAAATGTGTAAAATAACGTAAGAAGCGTACACCTTGCACGCAAAAATTTCACTCACAAATTTAAACAATTGGAAGGCGAGCGAACTCGCCGAGCGGCGTGGCGCTGCAAAACCTCCGCATTTTCATAGGAATTTGTGTTGAATGCAAGCCGCATCCACCGCATCTACGTGCCCCATACAAGATATATGAAGGTGCATTCAACACAATTCGTTCACAACAAAAGTTCATCCAATACTCCCGGTGCAAAATCGAACTATCGCACCGGCAGGCCACTTCAAATCAATTCAACACGTTTTTCCTTTAGTCCCGAGAATTTCTTATGAAATATAAAATGTCGGTAACACCGGCTGTAATTTTTACGGCGAATAATAATATCAGTATGTTTACTAAAGAAATGTAAAAACTATGTAAGCCGAATTAAAACGCATATCCACAAAGCTGACCCTTTGCATGTTAGGGATTTATTTTGGAGCGTATTAGTAGCTCTCCGTTGGTCATTTGTTTTAGGTACCTACTTGTTAATTTGCACGTCGAAAATAGCAATACCTTTTTCTTTTAGCACAATGTGTTTTGTTCTTATACATGCAGCCAATTATGGTAATATTTTGAGGTATCGTGGTAACCTATTTCTTAGATAAATAATTACTCGCAGAGCTATAACGGAGAAGCACGTCAGAAAATCCTTATACCTATTTGTTTGTTAAAAAAAGCGAACATTATACAGGGAGCGCAAATAAATGGCGCACTTGCTCAATTGGGTACAAGGGCATAATATTAATATCGTAATAAAAAAATAATATTTGGAAAATACCTATCCGTTTTGAAATTATGACCGTTTAAAGTTTTAAGTTTAATCACCACTTTTTCGCATAAAATCAGTTGGAATGGATGAAAAACAAGATTTAAACACATACGTATTTTTTCGTTTCGTCGTTAATTGAACGGTTAACGAAATATACCACGAAAACCATTTTTAACAGCATCAAAACTTTCTTAAACTTCGCTTTAACATCTGTTTACACATGAGTAAGGTCATGAACTCTTAGCTGTATAATTTATCCTTCTCTAACTTCAAAAAAGGATATTTTTTGTTTCATTTCAAATAATCAATCAGTTAAACAGGGACGTACTTAGGTTTAAGCGTCAATAAATTAACAACATAATAACTTTAGGTGCAGTTGCATCGTGAATGGATTGACTATTTTGTTTGTCATTATTTTCCTTAGTGTCACAAATCCAAACTGAAAGATACCAAGAAATCACACTGGTCATCGCTTAAATCATGTAAGATTGCGAATTTAATTATAATTAGAAAAGTTTTGGTAATACCTACAAAACATTTAAATTTTCTAAATAATTTAGATTCATTGAAAAATAATCTGATGACACTGATTAATAAAAAATAATATTTTTAAAATGATGGCCCAATTCGGCCCTATTAGTCAAAGGAAGCCGCCGGTCATAGTGTACTTTGTCGGATCCAACGCGGCTCGATTATTCTTCCTTTGAGGTCGCCGCCGCCGTTTGTGAGTGCGTGCCGAAAGGCGGCAATTTCTTTGTCGGTAACTTTTAGCATTTTGCAAAAGAAGACCGACATCTTGAGGTGTGTTCACACTACACACTTGATATAACTTAATTGGATTAAGTACTCCGATATAAAGTTACGTTAAAAAAAGATCTTATTGGACTGATACTGATACTTGCTCAAGAGCTTATAATGTTATTTAAATATGTCATCAGCCGATCCAGTCAATTACAAATTGCCTATTTACTTTGCTTATTATTGTATTTAACATTATTTTAATGTATTTTGAAAATAATGTTACTTTAAAGTGATAAAATTTCTTCTAAATTCTTATACCTAGAGAAATGTCGTCTACCATTATAGCATAGAATTTGCATATTAGACTTATTTGAGATAAAATTAGTGAAATCAATAAACACTAACTACTAATTTACTGCACTGGAGACCCCGTGCCCTGCAGTGGCACGTATATGGTCTGATACAGTAGTAATACTAATTGTTCAGATGAATTATTATGAACTCAAATAGGAAAGCTTTGTATCTAATGTGAACAGGCCTTTATCTTTCAAGAATCAAAATAATAATTTATTTTTATTAGTTGAATTCGGATTGCGATCGCGTGTGCATGTATTAGTCGTGTGCATATTATTGTAAATTCGTTTTCAGTTATTTTGAGTATATATTTTATTAATTTCACTATGCTTTGAACATTACCCAATTTGATAGCTTTTGATGTAACTTGTGTTATGTGAAATGTAAAAGAAAAAGTGATTTATGCTACCAAACTGTGACAGTGTTTTCGTGCGGGTTTTGGCGGATCCTGCGCTTCCAGCTTTGCCTATCAAGGTCATTACGGTTTACATTACAAGGTCAGTTAACTATTTTGGTGGTCATTAATGACAACTAACCAGCCCATATGAGTCACCGACGGCCTCCGTGGCGCAGTTGGTAAGAACCGCCTGTGAAATGAGAGAGCGCGGGTTCGGTTCCCGCCCCGAGACAAATAATTTCCGTGAACCATAATTATTTTTCTAATACCCGCGACACAAGATTTGTATCTTAGTGTGGGGTTAGTACCCATGTATGTGACTGTTGGCAGTATTAATTTAATATCTTTTTTATGTACCCTGAGCGTGATGTACACAATCGACTTATAAGTAATAATGAGCTCTGCTTATTTATTGTTGAATGTCTACCGTTCAGTTGTAAGGTTCAATCACTTTAGCTTAACATGTTAAGGGGTAGCATGTGTAACGTTAGTTTTTTTTTCTCGGCATCTTTCTTAATATTCGCTAGCGCCATACAAATCCGTCTTAATTAAGATTCCTTCACCATATACTATAATGTATATTGGCAGGTGCGCCGTTTTCTTGTCCACCCTGTATATAGTACGAGAGATGACAACCAAAATTTTTGTCTCATAGCAATACGGCCACAACCGAATCAAATTGATAGATTTGATTATTTCGAACTCGAAAATACCAATTTCAGACATTTTTCGCGTAGCGTTTGACCCGAACTGAATTTTCAAAAATGTCAACAAATTTTACCGGGCTGTATCATAGCAATCTGTCTGATTTTCTGACTGTAGTTATATAATAGCTATAAGATACCGAAAACATATTTTTCAGAAGTTAATAGTGTAGCGCGAACCCAAAAAATAATTTAGAAAAATTAAAATGAAACAAGAAAATATGATGATAGCAATCCGTCTGAAAATGTTCTTTACGGGTAAATTAGGATTAGTTAATAGAAAAAAAAATATTTTCAGAAGGAAATTTGGATGCATCAAATTTTGAGACCATTCTAAATATGTTAAGGAATTTTACCGATCGGTATCATAGTAGGTATCATCATCGGTATCATAGTAACGCGTAGTCGCCGCAACGTGACTGACGTGTTTTGTAAATCGGTGTGTATAATGTCGGCAAGTACATTAAAATGTAACCAGTGCAATATCGTAATCGACGAGCTACTAGCTTATCTCCAAAACAAAATATCTATATCTGATGAAGATACATTTCGAAAGAGCAAATAGAAAAATCAAACAAGCTTCTGCTGGAGTCATTACCTACTGATCTACAATAATCAAATCGAAAAGGTAAAGGCAAGGAGAACCGCATTTTGTTGGATATAATAAGCCTTTTTAAGTCAATCGATTCAAAAGAATTACCTGTTTTTGTGGCGCATGATTTGAATAAGCTACCACCGCTATCTGTGGAACATTTAGATGTAAGCAAGCTACTCAAAGATTTAGCAAATATACAGGCTCAGATTCATAGCTTCAAATCAACATACGTCAAGTTGGAGCATTTCGAAAAAATTGTAAATGAATTAAGTTATAACAGCAATAGCGACAACTATTCATTGCCTCAGAGAAATACTTTGTTGAATACTCAAAATGCTAACAAAAATTGTGTCGAAGGTAGAAGCGAGTATATTTCTCCGCCAACTATTACTAACGATAACAGCTGTGCTACCGGAGGCGATGACGTCGGGCGAACAAACACGAGCGCCGCCGAGTGCTCGGCCGCTGCGTCATCGAGGCGATCTAATACCGTTAAAGGATCAGCTGATCAGCTAGCTTACTCACTGAGTCGGCCGCACGTTGATAACGCAAACTCGCATATTGAAGAAAACGACGGCTGGATAAAAGTTACCCGGAATAAAAAACCACCTAATTATCGGCTACAAGGGAAAACAGGAAGTGCGATGATCCAGTTGGACGAAAAATTTAGAGCTGCAGATAGAAAAATACCCATATTTATAACGAATGTCAACATGAATACTTCCGAAAGTGACATTATTAATTACATAGAAAGGAAAACTCAAGAACGAGTATCTTTGGAAAAAATCGCTATTAAACGCCAATGTGAATATAAGTTTTTCGTCTCATTTCGAAAGCTGCCGTTATACCTTGATGAAAAACTATGGCCAGAAGGCATTGTTTTCAGAAGATTTGTTAACTTTCGGCCGAAACGTGAAATTATAAAATGATATTAAATGAACAGAATTATACATTTATCAGTTTTAATTGTAAGAATGTAAAACGTTCCTTTCATAACATTCAAGAACTTTGTAAGACTTGCGATTTAATAGCGTTACAAGAAACTTGGTTGCTGCCAGATGAGATATCGTTTTTGGATAAAATAAGCGATGATTTCAGTACTACGGGAGTGTCAGCCGTGGACCTGTCAGACGGAATGTTACGCGGCCGTCCCCATGGGGGCGTAGCGCTGTTATGGCGACGGAGCACTTTCCAGAATGTGACTGTGATTGAGTGCAATAACCCACGTGTATGTGCTATAGAAATAATATCGGATAATAAAGCCTTTTTAGTTGTGAGTGTTTACATGCCTGTAGATGTGACTGCTAATCTAATGGATTTCACGGACGTATTAAGTGCGGTAAGTTTAATAATAGAAAGAAAGAAAGAAAAGAAAGAAAAACTATTTATTGATACACAGACGCAACGTACATAAAACACACAGTATTATAAAACTTAATAATAAAAATGGCTAATCGCGACTGTGACCTGTAGGTGGCCACTCAGCTTTATGTTATGAAGTGGTGCAAACCACAACACAACGCTGATTATCAGTGGCCACTTTAAGTGACGTACGGACGTCAAACCAATTACTCAATTATTTATACAAAATAAAAAGAAACGAAAATAACAGTAATAATAAAATAACTAATAAAATGCACAATATTTTAAAATAACAATAACATTTGTTTCGCAATCGACGTTTTGCACGTGCACACAACTGCGTCGTTATAATTTATTTAGTTGCGATGTACACGCCGTCGCAGGCGCAAGTTGCAGAGTGAGCGCGGCGTGTGCAAATAAATAACACAACCAACAATTGGAAACAAACAAATGTCACCTAAAGTGGGTATAACGTTATAGCTTCGCGCCATAAAATATACCGTTTTTACGGGAAACCACGCCATGAGGGATATAATTGTATCACATAGAATAGTGATTGTCGGAGCCAACTGCTTGGAGTTTGACTCCGTCCCATATACACATAGGTCATAAAACACGTGTAAGTATAAAGTTACATTAGAAAATACTTTTATTTTTTTTGTTCAGTTAATAAATATCTTTTATAGTGTAATTTAAATGTTTGTTTTGTTTTAAGGGATCTTATATATGGAGGAAGTAAAACGTTCCAGCAGTGAGTGGCCGCGAATTTGAAACACCCCCTAAAGGCAGCAGTTTTATGATGAGGCGTCGAGAGCGGATAAGATGTCGAACGAGCAGAGTAGCTGTAATGGTCATGTCTCCAAATTAACTTGTTGTATAGGTATGCCGGCTTGCGTGTATTAATCAGTCCGAATAATAAGTTGCCATATGTAATTTACGACGAGCAGCCATTTTAATACATTGTTGTCGTTCAAGTAAGTCGTAATGTGGTTTCTAAAAGCTACATTGAAACAGAATCGTGCGCATGCGTTCTGAACACGCTGGATTAAACGTTCTGTACGAGACAAGAGGCACGGGCCGTAAACCGTGTCGCAATAATTTAATTTCCATAAGATTAAACTATCTACTAGCCTCTTTCTTAAGGTAATACTAAGAAAACCTCTTATCCCGTACAAAACCTTCAATCTATAAAAACATGTTTTAGCAACGCCATTGATGTGATTCTCAAATCGCAGTGCCGGGTCCATGACTAGACCCAATTCCGGTAGTGGGCTGGAACAAATATGTAGCTGAGGCTCACGAGCAGGCCAGAAATAAATTTCGTGAATGGACTTGTTGTGGTCAGCCTTTAACTGGAAAGGTTTATACTGAAATGCGAAGAGGCCAGAAGGATTTTTAAATCGCGGCTAAATGGTGTCAAGATAAAGAATCACAAATAAAAATGACCCAAATTAATAGAAAAATGTAGTGTTGATTGTGCTTATATATTGGGAGATTATAATGCGCACCCCACGGAAATTTTTTATCAGGAACTTGTAGACTTTTGTACGGAACAGGAATGGTTGTGTATTGACGTAGAAAAGTTGGGACTGCTGTCGGATACTTATACCTTTTTGAGTGAAGCGCATGGTTGTAAGCGGTGGCTAGACCATTGTGTAGTAACCCAAGCCGCGGTAAATACAATTAAAAACGTTTCCGTGGTATATGACATGATGAGGTCAGACCATTTTCCGCTTGTCATAAAATGTAACTTAGATATAATTCCACCAAAGATATATCATGATACTTCCTTTTTTTGTAATAGCGTCGTATGGGGTAATAGATGTCATCAAGACATAGAAAAGTATCAACTCGAATGTCATAAAAGATTACGACTAATAGACTTTCCTTCTCAACTTAGTAGCTGCTGTGATAAAACTTGCAGTGACAAATCGCACCGCCCTGTTATTGACCAATTATATAATAACATTGTGCAAGCCATAACTGAGGCTGCTGTGGCAGGTAGGGGGAGTAGAGGTAGACGAGGGAGAAAAGTGGTAGTGGGCTGGAACAAATATGTAGCTGAGGCTCACGAGCAGGCCAGAAATAAATTTCGTGAATGGACTTGTTGTGGTCAGCCTTTAACTGGAAAGGTTTATACTGAAATGCGAGAGGCCAGAAGGATTTTTAAATCGCGGCTAAAATGGTGTCAAGATAAAGAATCACAAATAAAAATGGATATATTAGCTTCACATCATTCGAAAAAAGACTTTCGTGGTTTTTGGAAATATACAAATAAACTAAATAATAAACCTGGACTGCCCGTGAGCGTTGGGGGTGTGTCAGAGCCGAAGGAAATAGCTAACCTATTTATGGAAAAAATTTATGTTAAGTCTACCTTAGGACCCTCTAGAGCGATGCTTAGTGTTGAGTCCGGCAAGATTCCGGGCATCAGTTTCAAAGCTAAAGAGATTGACCGTCTCATAAATCTATGACCAGAGGTAAATCCCCGGGTCATGACGGTCTCAGCATTGAGCATCTTCAATATGCGGGCCCACACTTACCCAGAGTGTTATTCCTTTTATTTACTTTTTGTATTAACCATAGTAATATACCCAGAGACACGTTACGTACCATAGTAGTGCCTGTTGTAAAGAATAAAACAGGTAACTTATCTGATACGAACAATTATCGACCTATTTCTTTAGCCACTGTCATAGCTAAGGTACTTGACAACATGCTTAATGACCAATTAAATAAATATATTACAATACATGAAAATCAATTCGGTTTTCGTCGTGGGCTATCTACTGAGAGCGCTATTCTGTGTCTTAAGCATGCTGTCAATTATTACACTAAGCGTAGTACCTCGCTCTATTGCTGTTTCCTCGACCTTTCTAAAGCTTTTGATTTGGTCTCGTATGATATTTTATGGAAAAAATTGCAAAAATCTAAATTACCAATCTCGATAGTTAACATCTTAAAATATTGGTACCGGGGCCAGGTCAATAACGTACGATAGGCCGGGGCTCTGTCTCGCTCGTATGAGCTGGAATGTGGAGTAAGGTAGGGAGGATTGACTTCGCCTACGCTTTTAATTTGTATATAAATGAGTTAATTAGCGAGCTGAGCAATGCCAGGGTCGGATGTCATATTGATGGCTATTGTGTAAATAATATCTCATACGCGGACGACATGGCGTTGTTGAGCGCATCGCCCTGTGGTTTAAGCAAACTTTTGTCGATTTGTGAAAGTTATACTGAAAAGCATGGACTTGTTTACAATGTCAAGAAAAGTGAGATCATGGTCTTTGAGTCCAGGGGTCACGCGCCGAAAACTATGCCGCCCGTGTATCTTTGTGGAACGCCGTTAAAACGAGTTCAAAGTTTTAAATATTTAGGGCATGTGTTGACCCCCGCACTCAAGGATGATGATGATCTGGAGAGGGAGCGTTGGGCGTTGTCGGTAAGAGCGAACATGCTGGTTCGTAGGTTTGCACGATGTTCAAAAGAAGTAAAACTTACACTTTTTAGAGCTTATTGCAGCTCTTTCTACACGTGTAGCTTATGGGCCAGATATACTCAAAAATCGTATAATGCCCTTCGAGTCCAGTACAATAATGCATTCAGAATGCTGTTGGGGCTGCCACGATTTGCAGCGCATCAACTATGTTTGCCGAGGCTAGAGTGGATTGTTTTTATACCACTATGCGCAAAAGGTGCGCGTCTCTAGTAAACAGGATTAGGGCTAGTTCCAACAGCATTCTGAAAATGATCTCGGACAGATTTGACTGTCTTTACATGAGCCACTGCTGCTCTATATCTCATGGTATGGGACGTCAGTGACTCGTGGTATAGATATAATTTTAATATATTTGTGAATGTACAAAGAAAACTCTGTAAACATAACTAACATACTTATTATATAATACATGTACTGATACTAACCCTAAAAAATGAGTCATTGGTTACTTGAATAAAGAATTTATTTATTATTATTATTATTATTATAGCAATCTGTCTGAAAATTGTTGAACTTGAAATGAATTAACCAGATGTAAAAAAAATTATATAGAAGAATTCAGTGTAGCGCCTCCTTTATCAGACAACTTTTCGATATCGACCGTGTTGAAGCGTGACTGATTGCAAGTCGGGCAATCACCTTGCTTTTGTCTTGCCAAAATAGAGCACGGACAACGTATCTATGCTATAAAAACGTCTATTATCTATATATATAAAAATGAACCCGTTTCGCGTTGTCACGGCATCACGTGTGAACGGCTGAACCGATTTGGCTTATTTTGGTCTTGAAATATTCGTAAAAGTTCTGGGAAGGTTTTAGGAGTGAGAAAAATTGGAAAATTTCTAAGGAAGATACTAAAAACCTTTTTTTTGGGTAGCGTTCAAGCGTGATGCATCCAGCCAATATAGGATGATCTTTGTTTATTTGACGGGAGACGTAAAATATGGTCCAGCTTCAACTACCATCCAACGTAAAATGATCTATCTTTCCATTGTCTTTCATTGACGGCTGACGAAATAGAACAAAATTCAAAAAATGTGTACAACGTGTAAATAATATTATCTAGATACGGCGTCTTGCGCGTAATTTTGTTAAATGTAAAATAAAACGATGTCCATATCTACCAAAATAGCCCATTTGTTTTTTTAGATTATTGCAACAGTTTTAAACAAGGTATACTCTATCGAAGCGTTTTACCGGAGTACACCAAAATATATCTAATTATAATTTTTCGTTTTCATAAACGACATTGTCTTTTGAATTGATACTTTTAGATGCGCTGGGGGACAATTTAAATTCCGCATTAGTATTGTTTTCAGACTCAAGTATAAAAAAAAATGGTACGTTGATGCCGTATCTAGACATTATAATGAGCAATATGCAGTTTTATATTTTTAAATATTGTTTTATTTCTTACGTCACCTGGTAAGGCAGTATGAAGGTTTTATTAATTTGTATATGGTAACGTACTAGACGCGACTGCCAACAAGTTTACGATGGTGACGGGTTCAAATCTCAGGGCACACCTCTGACTTATCGGATTAATTTCTACGTCAAATAAAATCCGCCAACTCGCACTAAGGCAGCGGGGTGGACTATATCTTCTTCTTCTATAATATAAAAATGAATCGCAAAATGTGTTGGTAAGCGCATAACTCAACAAGGCCTGGACCAATTTGGCCAATTCTTTTTTTGAAATGTTTATTATTACTTTATTACTAACAAAAAGTAATGGCGTGCAATATTATTTGGAAAAACAGCATTTTGGTGCTGAATTAAGGGAAGGAATATTGGATGAACAATAAAAAAACGCTTAAGTTTTTAATGTCAAAATTTCATAAGGCAATCTTTATATGTACATGTATATGGAGAGACGGGATATAATAGAGTGGAAGGTATGGGAGAGGACTGGGATATCTGACAGATTTGATAGGACCAAATGTAAATGCACGTTATAAGACGGGATGGATAATAAGAGAAAGGACGGGACGGATCGGGAAGAGATTGAACAGACGGATGAGACGGGATTGAGCCGGACAGTAGGACAGCTACGTCAAGTTTAGGTATACAAGAGTTTATAGGAAAAAAAAACATGTATTTGGTGTGGAGTGGAATCAAAAAATATATGCACCCAGGCGAAGCTGGGCCGGGGCGCTAGTAATTGATAATTTTGAATTCTTAAAAACCTACTTTTCCATCCCCGAAAACTTCGTCAATGGCAGATGAGCAAACCATGCCTTAACATTGGGAATAGAAGAAAAAAAAACGTCCACGAGCCCTCGGACAACCAGCGACACACCCACGTCCGCCTGAGCAACTTATAGTTTGTTGTCACTTTAAGTGAGCGTCATTTCAACGGTTAGGACAGCTGGTGAGTGACTATGTATAGTAAGAGAGTGGCAGGAGCATAATATATAAAAAACCATTCCCACCGCAGCAGGAACGTAAGAAGCGCTCAGGCATCGGCCAAGCGACTCCAAAACGTTCTTTTCTCTTTTGGGAGTACATGCGACATCTATAATGTCTGAAAACATTTTTTTTTTGCAATCCTGCCTTATTTACGAACGGTAGAAAAAAAAAACATTCGGATTGCTATAATACAGGTCGGCTAAATTTGTTGACATTTTCAAAAATTCGCTTCAGCTATATACTACGCGCAAAATGTCTGAAAACCAACTTATTCGTCATAAAATTATAAAATCTATGTACATTTCCAATATCAGACGTATTGCTATGATACTGACTGCCTTTTTTTGGCACAGCAGAAATAGCCTCACATGCAATTGCTACCTACACTTTTGACCGTTACTACCTACCTAGTCGGGTTCAGAATCACATAATCTAACGATTTTATACAGTTTCGACCGTATTGCTATGATACATGGTTTTGGTCGTCATCTCTGGGACTATTACTAGTCTTTTATGTAATGAACATTTTAACTTCCCATACTTCACATAAATTATAATAAAACAACAAATTCTTTATTAAAAGCTAAAAATATACTATTAAAAATGTATACAAAAATGAAAATGATACAATTAGAAATAAGCAATCTTTCTTAGACCTTATTAAAAATATGAAATTCCTGTGCTTTGTAGACTACACTTTCAAAATAATGATCTATCCAATCAAAAGTAATATAGAGCACAATAAGCTTCTCGTGGGAAATCAAAATTGTTTATGAAACTTTTGCGTACCCGCTTCAAGGTTTTGTTTCAATTTAGAAGAAAACAGCAATAATATAAATAACTTTCTTTTTACGAAATATGTTTTATGGTAAATTATTACAATATTGATGATATGCATTTCTTATCTCTTGGTGTGATACCTTATCGCTACGATCACTAATCCTTTCTTTGAGTGAAGAAACTCAACATGGATTGTGTAAGCTACCAACCGTAGTCTGAACACCAGAAGTTACAGTTTATAAATTGTTCATGTTCATTAATTAATCCTACAGGCTGCAAAAAACTTTATATACAACAACCATACATACATTAACTCGCCCCTTTCCCCCATAAGAAGGGGCAAAAAGGGGTGCTATGGACTCACATTTCACGTTGATTGTTCCGTCCCACGATATGATATACAGGGAGAGAGCATATCGCAAACAAAAACTAAAAATAATTTAGGTTCCTCAGTTGCTTACAATAGCCAATTAAAGTCTCCTAAAGATATTTCGTAATTAAACAAGTTATTTAATTGCGTATAACTCTTTGGAGTGTGCTGTCTGCCAACCGAACCCTCGTCATGAACGGAACACAATCAACGAGCAGTATCTGCCGGGCCGGGATCACGGGATAACACTGGACTACAATTAATGGCCTACCTAACTTAATTCGACGAAGATAATTGACAAAATATAAACAGACAGTAAATATCATTAAAATGATGCGTATATTGTATAAGGAAAAGGGAAATTTCATAAAAATTGCTTACCAGGAATGTGTTTCGGATTGAAGGACATTGTAGCCAGAGTAACTACTGGACATATGGAGTCTTAACATCTTATGTCTTAGGATGGCGAGCGCAGAGGAATGTTGCTACTGTTTATGAGCTGTCCTTCCCCAAAGACGAAAGTGTATGTAAATTACTGAAAGAAGACATCATTTTAGTGTTGACTATCGTGCGTCCAGTTATAGCTATTGAACGTCCGTATACAGCTATTACGCATCCGTATATAGCTATTGGGCATCCGTATACAACATAATATCCTATAATTTCGCCTTGAATTTTCAAAACAATAAAATATTTACATACATACGTAAACTCACGCCTATATCCCAGTAGGGGTAGGCAGAGGTGCCAGGATACCCACATTTCCCTTTGTATGTTCCGTCCCACAATGTGATAAGTGGCGAGCCTATCGCCATATCGGGCACAAATTCCTGACTCTGGGCTGATAATGAATAGAAAAATTCAATATCACTATGCCCAACCCAGGATTTAAACCCGATACTTCAGCTTTGTAACCGTACCGTAGTACAACTACGCCATCGAGGCAGTCGGAGCTAGAGAGTAAAATATTTAAAGATAAATAATTAATTTACTAAAAGAAGACATCACTTTAGTGTTGAACGTCCGTATACAGATAATAGGCATCCGTATATACTATTGGGCGTCCGTATATAGCTATTGAGCGTCCGTATATAGCAATTCGGCGTTCGTATATCTTCAAAGTACAACAAAATTATTTATAATTGCTACGCTAATATGCCCAGATATTTGTTTCGGGTTTAGGTGTTTGTGAGTTCAAAAGTATCTCATATTTCCTGATAACCACGAAAGAACATTGAATTGATCGTATTGTGGGGTCAGGACTATATATATTCCTGTTGGGTGTATTTATTATTTACTAAAACATCTCAATTTAAAAAGATTAAGTGTTTGCTCCGTTGTTAAGCAAACTTTTGTGAATGTATGAGAAATTGACAATTTGTCAACTTCACCATACATACATTTAAAAAAAAGTTAGTTCCAAAAGCTGAAGATAATTGGACGCCGATTCAAACGCACCGCGTGCCTGATCTAGGACGATAAATATTATTTTGATTGTGTTTAATATTAGGTCATCTAGGGATTTCTCCGTGAACTTTTCAATATATTATTGCAGCCATTTAAGCGATTTTTTGGCTTCTGTCGATTTTTTGCCTACGGCCTCTCAGGAGTAAAAGGACCTAAGTGGCACCGGCCACCAAAGTGGCGTCCGGTATACGGACGCCCAAAGCAGGTGGACGCCAGTTTAAATGCACTTTTTCCTTCAGGGGCCGCCTATTTGTTTGCGGGTTGTATATATAATCACAATAAGAGGAGTAATCGTCCTTTTTATTACATACTAGCAAACATTATTAATAAAAAAAATAGGTATACAAAAATCACAAACTACGAGTAGTCCATTTGGGCAAAAAGATGCCAGTGCTGCCATCTTTTCATAACTCAGTAAAACTCTTGAAAACAATTATATTCTCGCTTTACCATATTTACGCGTATGTACACTAGATGTCGCTCTTTTGTAATATACTATAGTAATGTATGTACTCAGTGCCCCAAGCAGGAACATTTGGCTCTATAGTATAGTAATCGTAATAGTAAAATTTTGTATGGGAATTTGAACAGCGCCATTGTGAGCGTATTTGGAACTAAATTATGGCAGCGGGAAACGTTTTCGACACTATAGTATGGTAATCGTATAGTCTAACAATAGTTTTACTATACAAATGTATGAAAAGTGGTAGCACGAATATTTTTTGACGTTCGTTCGTATCGTTGTAGTAATAGTACAGTAATCGTTGTCACGATACTATTACTATACGATACTTCAAAATGTTCCTGCTTGGGGTACTGTGCTAAGATGAAAAAAGTTCTTTTCAGTCTAGGCCGCGTCGGCCCTGGGGGGTTACTATAGAATCCGTAACTCGAAGTTTCGTGACATTTTCGGACGGATGTTACTTCGTTACACGAAATCCGTAAAAAGAACGAATGATTTGAATTTTTCGTCAATACTTCGTCGCCCGAACTAACTGTCAGAGACGAAAATTTGAAATTGACAATGTCAATTGACATCGACGAAAATAAAATATTTCCGAGTTTCGATAAAATGTTGTTTACAAAGTGATTTTATTACTTTAGACCATATATCAAGTGCAAAATCTTAATTAAAATGGCATGTAACAGCGGTGATTCGAAGAAAATTAAGTAATAAAAGTTCGAACAACAATAACGCAGCTAAATGAAAATTGTTTGCACTGGCTATTAGAAATGCCTGTGAATATCTTGGAAATTATAGTGGGGAAGAGGATGCCCACCACCAGGAATTAAAAGTACAAGATGAAGTGTACCGTTTATACCTCAGACGAGTAAATAAGTTTATACGACGCGATAGGACGTTCACAACCACAACGAGACTCGATATTGTTATTGTTTTTATTGTGGCGTAAAATAACAATGTACTCCCGACAGAAAATACAGGGATAATTTAAATAATACCCAAAACCAACCGGTATAATGGAGAAGAACATTTAACAAGAACAAAACGGCCATACCTAATACAGTTTAAGACAAATTGAATAAATGTTGGTGTCAGTGTGAAAGAATATAGTGTAGAACATGGTGGATATTTCAAAACAAACCAAAAAGATGGCAAAGAGGATACAATTATATTTTGGCTATTATTTACAACGAGAAGACCCCCAAACTTTATTTAAGAGGAAATCTTTTAAAGGTGTTTCTTCAAAGTTTATCTTATTTATACTTTTTGTACCCAAAAAATATCGCTATAAAACACTTAAATAAATTAATTGTGGATAGTAATTAACATATTTTATTAAACTTTTGATATTACTAAATAAAAATTGTTTTCTTCCACCTTATGATTATTGGTATGTTCATAGCTCAATATCAGCCGCATTGTGAGGAATAGAAAATTCAATATTACTAATAAGTATCTTACAAGTAGTTACATAATAAAACAATGTTACATACCGGGTATCTCAAGACTGCTACCGAAAACGAAGCCGGGTGGTAGTTTTAGTGGCTACAAACACAATGCAACTAAAATTTTCGCATAGAAACGCGACAATTATTTTTATGATTTTTTAAATATCGTCATTTTTGGGTGGTAAATCCATAGTTTTTGCTAAAATAATAATTTAAACTCTCTTATATCTTAGAGTATTTATAAATTAAAGGGTATACACTATTATTTAGGAAAAAAAATATTTACCACCAAAATATGGCATAGGAAAAAAATTTCAAAAAAAATATTGTCGCTTATTTTTGCAACTTTTTCTGTTGCATTGTGTCTGAAGTCGCTTAAACTACCACCCGGCTTCGTTTTCGGTAGCAGTCTTGATATACCCTGTATAGTGCATATTTTATATTTTCTCTAATAACAAGCTTATATTATATGAGTTTCACACACATTCAATGTTATGGCATAGTACCTACCTATTTGTTTTGATAAACTCTGCATGATAATAATTAGACAGTCACTTTGGAACTAAATATTAATTGAAATCTTTATTACATGGATAAAAACTTCAATTGTATGTATTTTGTTTATATAAACTTTTTGTTCAAGTTAATTAAGAAGCATTAATTATAACCAACCATAAAGATGTCAGGAAAGGAAAAGGTTTTGTTAGAATGAGTTTAGATAAATAACAAAACAAACTAATATCTATCTACTTTAGAGCAAAATCGATGTATAATTATTTCTAATTTTAATGACATCAATATAATATTATTATCCAATCAAACTATATTAACTTCACATAATAAGTATTTAACCTAATGTGAAGATAACCGGTTAATTGTAATAATATATCTTTCAATTGCTTCTTTAAAGTAATTATATGAAACAGAAACTCCTTCAAATGGATGTAATATACTGTAATTGTAAAGAAATGTACATACATACTTAAAAAATGGAAAGAATTATTTGTAGTGTGTTATATACATAAATATAAGTAAGTATAACTTGTTTCACATAAATTACTACCAGGTAATAAATAAAATACAAATAAAACATTTATTTCAACATATTCCATTTACAACAGTTTTCACTAATGATTGAAGATTTGATGTTCATTATCCTAGAAAAAAGAGGATCTCATTATTGTGGTTGAATCATCCGCAAAGTACCAAGCGATAACTTCAAGTAGTTAAATCCTGTAACACAAAATAGTAATCTATTCAAACATATTTACAACCTAGTGTTTCATGTTATTTATACACTACCAAATCATTCCAAACACAAGTTATTAACTAACAAAAGACTTTAATCATATACTTTGTGAATATTGATAACGTGTGTGTGACTATTAACTTTATTAAATAACCACTAGTGGAACTTCTTTCTATCCCAACAAAGTTGCATGTTTGACCGCGACATGTATAAGTAGATAAATATTGTTAAGCGCTTGAAGGAAATATAACAAGGAATGTCAACCCAGTTCGATAATTGATCATTATGGCATTAAATAGATATAATAATTTAAAAATAAGAAACTTACCGTTTTAATAAAATATTTTGCATAAATACGTACTTTTGTCAACATTAAAGAATTTTAAACATTAAATTTTAATTATAATAATATCTTTATATACAATGTACTCTGTGAATTAATTCTTTATTTATATAATTAAGTGTTTTGTAAATGTTTACAATTTAATTTTTTTTTTACGTTTTGACGTTTGATACTTGTTGTTTTTTTACATTTGACCTATCTAAAGGCAAAAGTCCCAGCCGTACAGCCTAGGGTGATATATTGGAATTTTCAAATGAATGTAATGTACTGTAATTGAATCACCAAGAAATATAGACACATACCTACTTAAAATTGAATATAAATATATATTTTTTTTTTGTTGCATTGAATGGCGAGACGAGCAAGCCGTTCGCCTGATGGTAAGCGATACGACCGCTCATAAACAGTAGCAATATTCCACTGCGCTTGCCATCCTGAGACATAAGATGTTAAGTCTCAATATGTCCAGTAGTTGCTCTGGCTACAATGTCCTTCAATCCGAAACACAACCGTGCATTTAAGCAGTGTTGTTTCACGGAGAAATAGACATTGCGGTGGTACCTACCCAGATGGCTTCTCACATATGAGAGACCTACCACCAGTGATTTGTAATATGTGGTATCTTATTATCTTCACATAATAATGATTTAACCTAATGTGAAAATCACCGGATAATTTTGACAATATATATTTTACAAGTGCTTCCTTTAATAATTTATATGAAACAGAAACTCTTTCAAATGGATGTAATGTACTGTAATTGAATCATCAAGAAATATAGACACATACCGACTCAAAATTATCCAAAATACCTGTTTTTATCATTGACATATATTCTACGTAGTACATTATAACTCAATGGTTTTTATGCCCTCTTCAACTAGGCTGTGCAACATACAGATTGTAAGCTGGTGCTTACTGTACAGGGCTATCCTAGTGTAAGCACCAGCCGTTCCTCACTATTTGCCATATCTTAGCCTAAGCACCTGTAAATGTAGTATAAATCTTTTGTTTGTTACCTAGGTTAAGGAAAGATTAAACAAAGTATTTTATTATTTATTAAAAATTGAATGGAAATAATTATTTGTAATAAGTGGTATCTTATTATGTTCACATATAATGATTTAACCTAATGTGAAGATCACCAGTTAATTTTGACAATATATATTTTTCAAGTGCTTCCTTTAATTATTTATATGAAACAGAAATTTTTCAAATGGATGTAATGTACTGTAATTTAATCATCAAGAAATATAGACACATACCTACTCAAAATTGAATGGAAATAATTATGTGTACTTAATATGTGGTATCTTAATATCCCCACATAATAATAATTTAACCTAATGTGAAGATCATCGGTTAATTTTGACAATATATATTTTCAAGTGCTTCCTTTAATTATTTATATGAAACAGAAACTTTTTTAAATGGATGTAATGTATTGTAATTGTAAAGAAATGTACATACATACTAAAATTGAATGGAAATAATTATTGGTAGTATCTGATATATTATTATCTTTACATAATAAGTATTCAACCTAATGTGAAGACCATCAGTTAATTTAAATAATATATATTTTTCAATTGATTTCTTAAATTAGTTATATAAAACAGAAACTCCTTCAAATGGATGTAATATACTGTAATTGTAAAGAAATGTACATACATACTTAAAAAATGGAAAGAATTATTTGTAGTGTGTTATATACATAAATATAAGTTAGAATAACTTGTTTCACATAAATTACTGCCAGGTAAAAAATAAAATACAAATAAAACATTTATTTCAACATATTCCATTTACAACAGGTTTTCACTAGTGATTGAAGATTTGATGTTCATTATCCTAGAAAAAAGAGGATCTCATTGTTGTGGTTGAATCATCCGCAAGTACCAAGCGATAACTTCAAGTAGTTAAATCCTGTAACCCAAAATAGTAATCTATTAAAACATATTTACAACCTAGTGTTTCATGTTATTTATACACTACCAAATCATTCCAAACACAAGTTATTAACTAACAAAAGACTTATCATATACTTTGTGAATATTGATAACGTGTGTGTGACTATTAACTTTATTAAATAACCACTAGTGGAACTTCTTCTATCCCAACAAAGTTGCATGTTTGACCGCGACATGTATAAGTAGATAAATATTTGTTAAGCGCTTGAAGGAAATATAACAAGGAATGTCAACCCAGTTCGATAATTGATCATTATGGCATTAAATAGATATAATAATTTAAAAATAAGAAACTTACCGTTTTAATAAAATATTTTGCATAAATACGTACTTTTGTCAACATTAAAGAATTTTAAACATTAAATTTAATTATATAATATCTTTATATACAATGTACCTCTGTGAATTAATTCTTTATTTATATAATTAAGTGTTTGTAAATGTTTACAATTTAATTTTTTTTTACGTTTGACGTTTGATACTTGTTGTTTTTTTACATTTGACCTATCTAAAGGCAAAAGTCCCCAGCCGTACAGCCTAGGGTGATATATTGGAATTTTCAAATGAATGTAATGTACTGTAATTGAATCCCAAGAAATATAGACACATACCTACTTAAAATTGAATATAAATATATATTTTTTTTTTGTTGCATTGAATGGCGAGACGAGCAAGCCGTTTCGCCTGATGGTAAGCGATACGACCGCTCATAAACAGTAGCAATATTCCACTGCGCTTGCCATCCTGAGACATAAGATGTTAAGTCTCAATATGTCCAGTAGTTGCTCTGGCTACAATGTCCTTCAATCCGAAACACAACCGTGCATTTAAGCAGTGTTGTTTCACGGGAGAAATAGACATTGCGGTGGTACCTACCCAGATGGCTTCTCACATATGAGAGACCTACCACCAGTGATTTGTAATATGTGGGATCTTATTATCTTCACATAATAATGATTTAACCTAATGTGAAAATCACCGGATAATTTTGACAATATATATTTTACAAGTGCTTCCTTTAATAATTTATATGAAACAGAACTCTTTCAAATGGATGTAATGTACTGTAATTGAATCATCAAGAAATATAGACACATACCGACTCAAAATTATCCAAATACTGTTTTTATCATTGACATATATTCTACGTAGTACATTATAACTCAATGTTTTTTATGCCCTCTTCAACTAGGCTGTGCAACATACAGATTGTAAAGCTGGTTGCTTACTGTACAGGCTATCCTAGTGTAAGCACCAGCCGTTCCTCACTATTTGCCATATCTTAGCTAAGCACCTGTAAATGTAGTATAAATCTTTTGTTTGTTACCTAGGTTAAGGAAAGATTAAACAAGTATTTTATTATTTATTAAAAATTGAATGGAAATAATTATTTGTAATAAGTGGTATCTTATTATTTCACATATAATGATTTTAACCTAATGTGAAGATCACCAGTTAATTTTGACAATATATATTTTTCAAGTGCTTCTTTAATTATTTATAGGAAACAGAAATTTTTCACAATGGATGTAATGTACGTAATTTAATCATCAAGAATATAGACACATACCTTACTCAAAATTGAATGGAAATAATTAGGTGTACTTAATATGTGGTATCTTAATATCCCCACATAATATAATTAACCTAATGTGAAGATCATCGGTTAATTTTGGACAATATATATTTTTCAAGTGCTTCCTTTAATTTATTTATATGAAACAGAAACTTTTTTAAATGGATGTATGTATTGTAATTGTAAAGAAATGTACATACATACTTAAAATTGAATGGAAATAATTATTGGTAGTATCTGATATATTATTATCTTTACATAATAAGTATTCAACCTAAGGTGAAGACCATCAGTTAATTTTAAATATATATATTTTTCAATTGATTTCTTAAATTATTTATATAAAACAGAAACTCCTTCAAATGGATGTAATATACTGTAATTGTAAAGAAATGTACATACATACTTAAAAAATGGAAAGAATTATTTGTAGTGTGTTATATACATAATATAAGTTAGAATACTTGTTTCACATAAATTACTGCCAGGTAAAAAATAAAATACAAATAAAACATTTATTTCACATATTCCATTTACAACAGTTTTCACTAGTGATTGAAGATTTGATGTTCATTATCCTAGAAAAAGAGGATCTCATTGTTGTGGTTGAATCATCCGCAAAGTACCAAGCGATAACTTCAAGTAGTTAAATCCTGTAACCCAAAATAGTAATCTATTAAAACATATTTACAACCTAGTGTTTCATGTTATTTATACACTACCAAATCATTCCAAACACAAGTTATTAACTAACAAAAGACTTTAATCATATACTTTGTGATATTGATAACGTGTGTGTGACTATTAACTTTAGTAAATAACCACTAGTGAACTTCTTTCTATCCCAACAAAGTTGCATGTTTGACCGCGACATGTATAAGTAGATAAATATTTGTTAAGCGCTTGAAGGAAATATAACAAGGAATGTCAACCCAGTTCGATAATTGATCATTATGGCATTAAATAGATATAATAATTTAAAAAATAAGAAACTTACCGTTTTAAATAAAATATTTGCATAAATACGTACTTTGTCAACATTAAAGAATTTTAAACATTAAATTTTAATTATAATAATATCTTTATATACAATGTACTCTGTGAATTAATTCTTTATTTATAATAATGTTTTTGTACATGTACAATTTAATTTTTTTTTTACGTTTTGACGTTTGATACTTGTTTTTTTTTACATTTGACCTACTAAAGGCAAAAGTCCAGCCGTACAGCCTAGGGTGATAATTTGATTTTCAATGAATGTATGTACTGTAATGAATCACCAATAAATATAGCACACCTCCCTACTTCAAATTGATATAAATTATTTTTTTTTTGTTGCATGAATGCGAGCGATCAGCCGTTCGCCTGCTTTAAGCGATACTACCGCTCATAAACAGTAGCAATTCAGTGCGCTTGCCATCCTGGACATAAGTGTTAAGTCTCAATATGTCTTGGTTGCTCTGGCTCAATGTCCTTCAATCCGAAACCCAACCGTGCATTTAAGCAGTGTGTTTCACGGGAGAAATATAGATGCGTGGTACCTACCCAGGTGGCTTCCACATATAGAGACCTACACCATTGATTTGTATATGTGGTATCTTCTTATCTTCACATAATAATGATTAACCAATTTGAAAATCACCGGATAATGTTTTGACATATATATTTTTCAAGTGCTTCCTTTAATAATTATCTGAACCGAGACTTTCAAATGAGTAAGTACTGTATTGAACATCAGATATATACACATACCGACCAACATTATCCAAAATACCTGTTTTTCTCATTGACATTATTCTAGGTAGTCATTATAACTCATGGTTTTTATGCCCCTTCACTAGTCTGTGCAACATACAGATGTAAGCGGTGCTACTGTACAGGCTATCCAGTTTAAGACCAGCCTTCGCTCACTATTTGCCATATCTTAGCCTAAGGACCTGTAATGTAGTATCAATCTTTTGTTGTTACCTAGGTCAGGAAAGATTAAACACAAGTATTTTATTATTTATTAAAAATGAATGGAATAATTATTTGTATAAGTGGTACTTATTATGTTCACATATAAGATTTACCTATGTGAAGATCCCCATTAATTTTGACAATATATATTTTCAAGTGCTTCCTTAATTTTTATCGAAACGAATTTTCAAATGATGTAATTTACTGTAATTTACTCATCAAAAATATAGCACATACCTACTCAAATTGAATGGATAATTATGTGTACTTATATGTGGTATCTAATATCCCACATATAATATTTAACCTAATGTGAGATCATGTTTACTTTTGACATAATCTTTTTCAAGTGCTTCCTTTATTATTATATGAAACAGAAACTTTTTAAATGGTGTATGTATGTAATTGTGACGAATGTACATACATCCTTAACATTGAATGGAATACTTATTGGTAGTATCTGTATTTATTACTTTACAAATAGTATTCAACCTAAGGAAGGTCCATCATTAATTTAATAATATATATTTTTCATGATTTCTTATATTTTTTATAAACAAAACTCCTTCAATTGATGTATATACGTAATTGTAAAGAAATGTCATACTACTTAAAAATTGAAGAATTATTTGTAAGTGTGTTATATTACATAACGATGATGGTAGAATACACTGTTCACATAAATTACTGCCAGGTAAAAATAAATAACAAATAAAACATTTATTTCAACATATTCCATTTACAACAGGATTCACTAGTGATGAAGATTTGATGTTCATTCTCAGTAGAAAAAGAGAGGATCTCATGTTGTGGTTGAATCATCCGCAAAGTACCAAGCGATCACTTTCAAGTAGTGTTAAATCTGTAACCAAAATAGTAATGCTATTTAAAACATATTTACAAACCAAGTGTTTATGTTATTATACAATACCAAAGTCATTCAAACACAAGTTATTAACTAACCAAAAGACTTAATCATAACTTTGTGAATATTGATAACGTGTGTTGGACTATAAACTTATTAAATAACACTAGTGGGAAACTTTTTCTATCCCAAACCAAAGTTGAATGTTTGACCGCGGACATGTATAAGTAGTAACTATTTGTTAGGAGCGCTTGAAGGAAATGGTAAAACAAGGAATGTCAACCCAGTTCGATAATTGATCATATGGCATTAAATGGATATAATAATTTAAAAATAAGAAACTTACGTTTAATAAATATTTTGCATGAAATACGTACGTTTGTCAACATTAAAGGAATTGTAAACATTAAATGATTATTAATAATATCTTTATATACAAGTACTCGGGTGAATAATCGTGTAATTTCTCTAATTAAGTGTGTGTAAATGTTTACAATTTAATTGTTTTTACGTGGTTTGCCGTTTGATACTTGTTGTTTTTGGTACATTTGACTATCTAAAGGCAAAACGTCCCAGCCGTACAAGATAGGGTGATTATTGGAATTTCAAATGACTGTAATGTACGTAATTGATAGCACCAAGAAATATAGTACAATAACTACTGGATAATGAATATAAATATATATTTTTTTTGTTGCATTGGAATGGCGAGGACGAGCAAGACCGTGTCCCTGAGTCGTAAGCGATACGACCGCCTCATAAACAGTAGCAAGCTTACACTGCGCTTGCCATCCGAGACATAAGGAATGTAAGTCTCATATGTCCGTAGTGATCTGGCTACAATGTCCTTCAAGCTCTGAAACACACCGTGCATTGAAGCAGTGTGGTTTAACGGGAGAAATAGACATTGCGGTTGGTACACTACCAGATGGCTTCTCAATATGAGAAACTTACCACCAGTGATTTGTAATATGATGGTATTATTATTCTTCACATAATAATGATTAACCTAAGTGAAATTAACCGGATAATTTTGACAATATATATTACAAGTGCTCCTTAATAATTTAGATGAAACAGAAACTCTGTCAATGGAGTAGGGTACTGTATGAATCATCAAGGGATTATATAATAGACCAATACCGAATCAAAATTATCCAAAATACCTGTTTTACATTGACATATAGTCTAAGTGGACATTATAAGCTCACTGGTTTTTATGCCCTCGCGCTTCAACTAGGGTCAACAGACAGATTGTAAGCTGGTGTTACTGTAAAGGGCTATCCTAGTGTAAGCACCAGCCGTTACTCACATTTGCATATGTACCTAAGCACCTGTAAAATGTAGTATAAATCTTTGGTTTGTACCTAGGTTAAGGAAGATTAAACAAAGTATTTATATTTATTAAAAATGAATGGAAATAATTATTTGTAATAGTGTATTTATTATGTCACAATAATGATTAACCTATGTGAGATCACCAGTTCATTTGACAATAGATATTTTCAAGTGCTCCTTTAATTATTTATATGAAACAGAAATTTTTCCAAATGGATGTAAGTACTGTAATTTAATCATCAAGAAATATAGACCAAATACCTACCAAAATTGATGGAAATAATTAGTGTGGACTAAATTGTGGTATGAATATCCCCAAATAATAATCATTTACTATGTGGATAGATCATCGGTAATTTTGGACGAATATATATTGTTCAAGTGCTTCCTTTAATTATTAATGACACTAGAAACTTTTTAATGGATGTAATGTATGAATTGTAAAGAAATGTAAATAAATATCTTACAGTGAATGGAAAGAATATTGGTAGCAGCGATATATTGATTATACTTTACATAATAAGATTACAAATGTGAAGGACCATCAGGTTAATTTACTAATATAATATTTCAATGATTTCTAAATTATTTATATTCAAAACAGACACTCTTCAAATGGATGTAATATATG